>ML786831.1:286701-301830 GCA_009831015.1 Picea engelmannii | reverse complement strand
AAGGCGGGGGGGCTCCAGAATCCAATGTGCACCGTTGATCCGGGTGCTCTGATCGTTGTCGTCCAGATTCATTTGCCGTTTAACTACAGGCGCATTTTGCATCTGGTTCTTAGGGTAAGTGGGTTTTTTACCCATTCCTTCGCATTCTAACCCCCCTTACAAGAAATTTCGCTAACACCTCCTTCATAGAAAATGTAGACTTCTTGGGATTTAAAGAAAAGACAAACTTTCGGCATTTTAGGAAAACCTTCCTTAGGTGATAGTAGTGCTCCTTATCATACCTGGAGAAGATTGTGATGTCGTCCAGATATATCACCACAAACTGGTCTTTCTCTCTGATGAAGACCATATCCATGGCTTGTTGAAAAGTTTCTCCTGCGTTCATAAGTCCAAACGACATCTTGGCATACATGAATGTCCTCCAGGGAGTGTTGAAGGTTGTCTTCTCTCTGTCCTTGGGCATAACTGATATCTGATTATACCCAGAGAAGACATCAACCATGGATATCCTGGATGCACCAGTTACCATCTGTAATATGTGTTCCATGTTGGGCAAGGGATAATTGTATTTCTTTGAGCCCCTATTGAGGTTTTTGATGTCAACACAGAGCTTGATTTCCCAACTTTTCTTCCTCACTAGGACCAAATTGGCCACCCACTTACAATATCTTAGGGGAACAATGATTTGGGCATCTAATAGTTTCTTTACTTCTCTCTCCATGACAGGTAGCAACATGGGATTTATCTGTCTTAACTTTTGCCTAAATGGCTTAACCTCGTGCTTCAGTGGGATCTTGTGTTCAATGACAGATGTGTCATATGTCTTGAGGTCTTCATAAGTCCATGCGAACACATCAACAAATTCTCTTAATCGCTCAGTATATTTGGCTCTTTGTTCTTTGGTCAGGTTGCTTGACAACCTGACAAATTAGGCTCCTCCTGTGTGCCAATGTTTCACTCAGTTGAATCGACATCTTCATTCAAAACTTCACCCTTTACTGCCACATCATTCCCATCAAACAATCTTTCTAAATGGAATAGTCCCTTCAGAATGTGATGGCTAGGCAACTGAATAATCTGGTGATTAGCAATTTTATTTTATGTGCAACGCAGAAAATTCGTCGACCGCCTGCAGAAAATTCTTGATTTCAAGATTGTCTTCGAATACCTTCCAATGCCTGACATTGTCTGGTATAGATGGATTATATTTCATCTCAACCCCATATTTTCTCTTAGGCGGCAGAGGGATCTTGAAAAGACTCACCAAAACGACTAAGGAATCAGCCAAAGCATTTTTCTCGCTTGGAATAAAAGAGATGTTGAAAGCTAAGAAGAAATTGTCAATCAGGTCCCACACCTCATTTTTGTAGCTCCTGAGCCGAGGATGCTTGGCTTGATAAACATTTCTGACTTTCTAAATAATCAGCTCAGCATCTCCAAACACTGCTATCTCCTTTATTTCCATCTCTTTTGTAGCCTTTAAAACCAGAACCAGAGCTTCATATTCCGCCACATTATTGGTGGCTTCAAATTATAGCTTGTATGACAAGGATATGGTTTCCTGATAAGGTGACACCAACACCACTCCAACACCAACGCCTTTGCTAGAAAAAACCTCGTCGAAAAACATCTTCCAAATAGATGTGGTTGGAGGAGGCATCTCGTGATTAAAAGGGAGTTTCCTTATGATTTGAAATGGGGCTTCAGGAGCATCAATGAGTTGTAACAAACTAAATCCCAAATCAGTGTCTAGTGCAAAGATAGGGTGATTGGTGGGGTTTTCCTCATCACTAACAATGTAGGCCAGTTGGGCTTCTCTATACAACCTCATGTGTTCCCCTCCAAAGACTGGAATGGTAGCATATGTGAGATCCATTTGTAATGTTCCCCCAAGTTTTTTAATCCAAGATCTTGACAACATCATGTCGAACTTGGGAGGAACATCGGCTACTACAATGTCCATGACCACACTTTTCATTGGCAGTTGAAACAAAGAGACAACCAAGTCTTTGATGACACCGAGAAATTTTACCCTTCTTGAATTGAAAGAGTACAAATGATGGTAAGACTTTGTCACCTCTAGTCCCAATTCTTCCATGACTATTTTGGACATAAGGTTGTGGGAAGCTCCTGAATCCATGAGGCAATTATGAAGCACCTTATCGTGTATGTTCAGGGATGTGTAGAAGGGAGAGGATGAATCATCTATGTCTTCTACCATGGGACCTAGGACAACTACTGGATTTTCATCTTGAATATCCATTGAGTCTTTGGAAGGATGGGGGGGCTCAGATTGTAGCAGCGTAGAGAGGGACCTTTTGAAATCTTCATTTTTAACTAGTTCTGAGAGGGGTACAAAAATTCTGATCTTCGGAATCTCATGCTCAAAACTAAAGGAGGGGAGGGGCTTAGGAGGTTCCCTTACCTCGGAGACAGGATCTTTGGTTGCTGACAAAGTATTCTGAGTTTTCTTTTCTCTAGTAGTTATCGTTGCAGCTTTAGCGAGCCTTTCTGCTATGAGGGGCTAAACCTAGTTGCCAAAAGTATCATATTTCTTCTTTGACCTGAAATGGTATCTGTTAGGGGTGTTGCTGGCCTTCTCCCCTTTACCCAACTCATTTATTTGGATGTTCATAAGGGATTATTCATATGCATATTGAGTCAATTGGGGAAAAGGAGAGGTGTCTTCAATGCAGTGAATTTTAGGGTCAAGTTCTTCTATCTCCTCTCCTTCCTCATGAGAAAATATGTTTCTTTGGAGAGGGGTCTGAATCCTATGATCATCTCTGTCTCTACTCCTTGGTTCCCTTGGGAAAACCTGTGGCACATTGTTACCAGGCCTCTTGAAACCTCTGTTGTCAGTATTCTGGGGATTTTTGTACACGGGCTTCCCCTCTAACTCCCACCTTTCCATCCTAGCCGAAAGAGATTTCATCACTTTAGTTACCTCATCCGTCTGAGGGGGAAGGGGAGAGGAATGGGATGAGGAGGCTTCAACTCTCCTCCTGGGTATGTCTCTGTCAGCCTTACTCCTGAGTCAGTCTGCAACCAATATATTAGACTCTACTTCTACGGTCGCGTCTTGTATGTGAGCCAGAGTGGTGGCTCTCCTTTCCCTCAACGGGAGGCAAAAATAGGGATCAAAAGAGCTAGCATAAGTGATCTTCGTAGAGGCTTCTAAGGGCTTAATCTCAGCGGGGATTTTATTGTACATTTTGTTAAATCTTTTGTAGAAGTCAGAAACAAACTCTTATTTTCTCTTCAAAGATCCAAACTCTGTCATGTAATACATGAAGTCTTTTTTGTCTCCCCACTGTCTCAAAAAGGCATTATCCAAAGCCTCAATCCCATTAATAGATCCAGGAGGGAGGGCCCTAAACCATTTTCTAACCTCACGCTCAAGGCTATGGATGAAAATCCTCATCCACACATCCACATGCATGATGACATGATTGTCTGTAAAACTGTAAAAGGCTTCAAGGTGTTCTTTTGCAGTTATGTGCTCCTCGCCTATAGACTTGGGCAGCTGCTTGAGGTAGCCATCTGCTGGAAGGGCATTGAGAGGCTGAGGTAGAAAAAGGGGAGCATACCTGGCAGCTATAATAGCCTCCATTCTGGTCATGGGGGGATTTTCTCTTGCCATAGGGATATTAGGTGGAGGAGAACTCAGAGCGGAAGGAGCTTGAACAAGGGATACTGGAAATAGGCTTATAGGTGAGAAGGAAGTGGCAAGAGTTTCTCCCTCTAATCCAAAACCAGAAGGGGAAAACTCGGTAGGAACACTTTTGAAATTCAGGAAACGGGAGGCTTCAGAAAACAATCTGTTGCGAAGCTGAGGAGAAGAAAAAGGAGTTTCTACAGAAGGATATGACAAATTACCTGGTTTGGTGGTGGAAGTTTCTCCTTGGGGGGCCTTCCCTCTTCTGAAAATTGCCTGTGGCTCATCTTCAGGCGTAGCTCGAGGAAGTTGTGGATGGGACTGCATGTGTCTACCTCTGAAAGACACAATTAAAACGACAGGTTTGCCACAGTGGAGTCATCACAATGGAATCGTCAGGTGCACAGTAGAAATCTTCAAAATCTTTGATGACTGATGCACCTTCAGAATCAGAGGCTCAATGTCGTTCAATCCCAGGGAAAATTTTCAACTCCGTCCCCAACAATGACACCAGAAATGTTAGCGTCGGAACTCACTCCTATACTGTAGCAGGAGAAGATCCTGAAACCCATCAATTTATGTCATGATTTGTTTGTAAAGGTTGAGCAAATGGAAAGAAAATCAGAACCATATCATCTAACTCAGAAAATTGGGCTAGAACAACAGTGACATGTGAGGTATTGACCTAACTTAAGCCAATAATAATGATAGTGGTGAGTAAGTGGAGGGAAAGAGAGGGGAAATACAGTCTGCTCTAGACATCCAGTCTTCTAGCAACCTTTACAAAAGAGGAAAAGTCTCAGATATGAGATCCTCTCAGATCTGAATAAACTTCAAAATGAACCTAAAAAGATTGCAGAATTGATATAATCAAACCTGCATTATATAGCTATGCAACACCCGAATGGATCATCCATGCCCGGGCTTTCATATTCAGAGGGAAAAGGAAAAGAAAAAGTTGGTTTCCATTAAACAAGAAGTCTCAAATCCTCTTCTATAACCAGAGAACCAGAGTGTAAATTAAAGCCTTACAATCGGGAGCTATGCTCTACCATCGATACCTACAAAATAAAAAAAAATGAGTACATATACTCCAAAACTTTTTCCCAGTAGAGGCATCTTAGAACTTTCAGGGTGTGGTGTCTCTTCAGTCAAATCTAGCCTAAATTCCTTCGTCAGACATCATCTTAACTTTGCATGGCCTTAGCATGGGGTAACTAAAAAATTAAAGGCCAAAATAGCATGCGCAGACTCCTATAGTTAGGTGAGGACTCGGCATGTATTATTTTGGAAAAAACCAACATACAGGACCATCTCAGGCAGACTGCCTGCCATAACCTCCATGCTTTGCATTTAATGAGTGAGACGAGGTTTCAAATACCTTCCCCCACCTTCATTTACTTTTAGTAGGGACCAAGATTGAGGCCAAGTTGAACTAGTGCCTGGATAACGCGACGATCCTTTCTACAGCTAAACTTGACCCTTTGGCCCTTTTCACAGTTCTTTCTATCACCCCAAGTGACCACGGGCTGTGACCCTGTGCCTATCTTCAAAGGCGCTTTCGACATTTCGCATTTCGGCGATTCCTAATATAGTGGAGAGGAGACCCTCTGTTCTCTTGAAGTCCCAGTAGCCGAAGTCGTGACAGAAACCAATCGCGCGCCACATGTCCCTAGAATGGACGACCCAGATCAAAATTTAAATGCGAGACCTCCTCTGGCCTAGACCCTTTACGTATTTCGGGCTTCAGGGCTTTGAAATGCAGTGGGAGAATGAAATATTCTATTCTATCGAAGTCCCGGTAGCTGAAATTCCAACATGGCTCCTGGGCACTCCTCGCATTTTGCGCTTTGGGGATTTGAAATGTAGTGGAAGAAAAAGACCCCTTATCCTTTGAAGTCCCGATAGCTAAAATGTTGAAATGGCTTGATCACATGCCACGTGCCCCATTGGATGGATGACCTAGATTACTTCTCAAATGTGGGATGGCCTCTGGCTTGGACCCTTTCAGCATTTCGGGGACCCTTTTAGCATTTCAGGCTTCGGGGATTTGAAATGAAGTGAAGGAGGAGACCCTCTGCTCTCTCGAAGTCCCGGTAGCTGAAATACCGACATGACTCCTGGACACTCCTTGCATTTCACGTCTCGGGGTTTCAGAATGTAGTGGAAGAAAAAGACCCCTTATCCTTTGAATTCTGGTAGCCAAAATACTGAAATAGGCTTCTTCTGTGGGCTGCGCTCGGCGCTCATGGTTGCGGCCTTTGAATAAAACACATTCGACTGGTTTTCAAACCCCACTTCTATGCATTTACACCAGGGGCCCGAAACCAAAAGGAAAACACCATCTTGCAAGTATTTGCACTAACACAATGAATGTAATTCTTAAAGACATATAAGAAAAAGCATTATGTGGTTTTCTCCCAGTTTGGGTTTCCACGTAAAAGCATTGGTGTACCGTGTATGTGTATTATTGCTAATTTATTCATTTTTTATTTACTCTGAAACTATTGGATGATAATGCTACATTGAGATAACACTTACATTTTATGGTTAAAAAGGATTAAACTTCTATATTACTAATTCACCTGCTCTCAGTAATCCAACACCAAGGCCAAGTCAAAAATAGGGATGGAAAAAATTACAACAATATGTTCATTATGAACTCGACATGTCACTTGCAGGAATAGAACCTAGGTGGGAACGATAACACTCCATCCCACAACCACTCGATCTAGACCGAATTCATAATCTTTAACTCGAAGTTGTTTTATATATGATGTGTATAATACAATCTCCTTGTGATGGGATCATGCCAAATAGGTTATCTTTGGTTTTTGTTTGTTATCTTTGTGATGTTTATAATTATTGTGGAAAAGAAGAGTTCTTGGGAAGAGCGTGATTGGAGTATCACTCTATTGTTTATCAATTATTCTTCATCCTCTCCTTTTTTTGCATTGCCTCAATCCATGTGTACAATGAAAATCCTCCTCCAATGCTACATATCAAATAAAGGTCGATGTGCAAAGTGACATTCCTCATCCAATATAACATATAAGATGAAGACACAACATTGACAAGAACTTGATATTAGAGTTTGAGAAAAATTTAAAAATGTGCAATTGACTTAAGCATGGATGATGGAAATGAACCAGTACATTAATCTTAATTACTTCTCTCTAGTTGTACATACTAGAATACTACTCTCAAGCAAGGATGATGAATTTGAAAAAATGAGGATGATGTTGGATGGACTTTTGAAAGTATACCAAGGAACTTCTAAGTGTGTTATATATATTGAAGTGTAACTTCTTAAATATTTTGTACACATTCAAGATGGGAATTAAATATGAAGACGATTTAATTGACATAGTCGTAATTATGTAGAGTGAGTTCAAATTACAAAGGTGAAAATGTTGCATAAATATATTATAAATTCAAGGAATTATGAGAATTTGTGGGCTATAAAACAAGATGATGAACTCTATAAAGTGGGGATGAAGGAATTTTGAACAATGTACCAAAGAACTTCTTGAGTATGTTATATAGATTCAAGTGGAATTATTTATGTATGTTGTGCACATTCAAGATGGGAACTTGAATACAAATAAGGTGTAGTTGACTTAGTTGTGATTATGTAGAGTGAGTTCAAGTTACAAAGGTGAAAATGTTGTTTGAATATATTACTAAGTTCAGGAATTGAAAGAATTTGTGAGGTAGAAAATAAGACATTCTATAATGTATCTAGGGAGGATAATATGGGGTACCTAGGGAGGTCCCTAAGGGGATAATGAAGGTAATGTGGCCATAATATTGGAATAGGTCCATTATGCAATTAAAATTAAATAATATGCTCATTATGTGATTAAAAGGAAATCCTTGAACATCCAAGATACCAAAAAATTCACCATAAACAACACCAATAATATAGAGAGAAGAACCCTTAAGGTAGGGTAACACCATAAAATACTCCTTATGGAAGGAATCACTTCACAATTCATGCTTGCTACAAGATAATGCAATTCAATACATATATAATACAATTATTGGCACGCAATGGGAAGACCCAGGGTTAATCATCAACACACCAAAAATACCATTAGACACAGGCCCTTTTAGGCATCACCTGCAAGCAAGTGAAGTATCACCCGAGGCATATAAAGGGACTGCAGGAACCAAGATTCTATAGTAGAGGGAAGTGAGGAATTCAACATGTCCATATTATGCATTATTAATTCATCTACTATGTGCATTGTCTCTGTTACTTAACCTTTAATTATCATTCAATGTACCCTGTGAGCGACATTACTCTACTTGACCTTCATTCATTAACTTAAGTTTTCATAACCATGAAAACATATAACAGTGAAATATTTAGAATACTTAAGAATTTATCATCATTGCATAGTAATAGTAAACATAATATGCATTAGAAACATGTTGACGAGTCTAAATTCTCCCAACAAAAGTAAGGGTTTCTCCCCAGTAAGAAGTCTGAATTAGACCTCTCATCGTTTGGAATAGGGAACCCATCCAGATTCTGGCCCGACAACCATTGCTAGTTTGGTTTTACTGGTTGTGGCCTAGTCCACCGATGAGGGTGAATGATGGATGGTTATGAAAAAAAAAGATGTATATGAAGACCATGTAAATGTAGGAATCTAATCTAATTCTATATACCCTATCCTAGATAGGAGCGAACTATAGTAACAAAATGAGTTGTAATGAAAATAATATATGCATAAAACCCAATCAGATAGTTATCATGAAGGCGCACTATTATAAACACATGCATACAATTCTATAACCAGAAAAATAAAAGTCACATTTTTTCATACATTCACAACACATTCACTTAGGACATGTAATATAAGAAAGAGTAACAAAAATGCAAGATGATATATATTGCGTCAGAATATTCCATAAAAAAACATGCTCTTACAACCCATGTGAACATCAAACATTTTGCTTGAAATAGTTCGCAGCAAAATAGCGACACATGTGAGTCTTTCTCTCTATCAAAAGTTGGCCCTGAGGGATTTTCTGTATTAACAGTTTCAAAAATAGTACAAGAAAACTCTAAGGACAACTCTCCAATTTTAGTTGACACTATATTTCCAAAGTAGTTTAGAAGTGTAAAATGTTTGAAGAGACAAAATCACTTTCTTTAGGCATAATTTTAGTATTTATTGGGGCACGATAGGAATCTTGGTCTTCTACCTTCCTTTGTGACCTTTCTCCTTCCAACATGCATATTTTTCCCTTTGTATTGATGAGTAACAAAGACAATTGTTACACTTCGAATTTGTCTCCTAGAGTTGATGGGTCGTCATGGATTTTAGCCATATGTGTCGTGTGCATCATGAAGACAGGCCTGGGCATGGGAACACCTTTGTTATCCAAATTTGATAATCAATCATCATGTAGGTCAGATATCCCCTTCATATATTTGTGTTGGATCTCCCTATTTGTTGCTTTATCACTGCTACATCCGTCGTTATTTCTCCTTCATCATCCTTAGTTGTAGATCTCATCACAAGAATGATGCTCATGAATCTCCTCCACTTGGTACCTGGCACCATTCAACGTACCATAGATGAGAGTATCTCCAAATAAACTATCAAAACTAGTCATTATAACTCATATAATAGAGGCATCAAATAATTAAAGTATCATGTATAAACTTCCTTGATTTTGATTCATGGTTCCTCTTCTCACGGTTGAGGTGTGGTGTTCTTCGAGGCTGACATTAAGGTCTCATATATTAATCCAAAAATAAGTATACCATAGGTTAGGAATTTTTTGAATTATTATAACTTCAAATAATATTCTACTTATATTTGGGTCATTGTTGTTGTTGTAGGAAAATCTCCCTGCGGACAGGTAGATCGCCTCTAAGAGCTTGACCTTAACTCTAGACAGAAAAATGCTTAACGTGGACACTGACTTCCTTTCAAATCTATCTAAACTAATACATGAGAAGGAAGGATAACAGAAGTACCTCTTTATCGACGTTTGTCCCTGCACGCTCTGAGTTGCGCTCCAATCCTTTGCTCCTCGCCGAGTTCTGCAAACAAACAAGATACGACTACCTCCTACTCTATTGATATTAGCTTGAAAATAGATCTATCAGTTAATGATAAGTTTATGTAACATCATACACAAACTAGAAAGAAACAGGCCAAGCATGTCATATTAATGAGAATAACGATAGCAGTACTTACAATCGTAGATGTGAATGTGACAGCTTCGTCAAGTCCTCTTCGTCTAACCCTTGCTCGACAGATCCACAGCCTGGATGACAGCAACTTCACTGATCACTTCTCCTTTGGCTGAATGTGTGCTTCCTATGAGATCATAAGTTTCATGCTAGAAATTCCTCCCCCTTTTCACCATCATAGAGCTTGCTTATATAGGTTGGAAGGAGCTTAACCTCTTGAGTTATGTTTAGAACAAGTTAGGAACCTCCTCCTTAGATCAGGGATCTGTTGATGAAACCAAGAATTCGAGCACAACTGCCTCCTAATCTCAAAAGATCCTTTCCTTATTCTCCTCAACGGGCTAACAACTGACCCAAATTAGGGAGCGCTCCTTCAAAATGGGCATCAGAGTGCTAGAACGCTCCCTGAGAAGCTTAAGGGGAGTGCCAGCGCTTCAAAAGTGAGTAGCGCTCCTTCAGAGGGGTGAAGGAGCATTACAACGCTCCCTGAGGCCTTATAGGGGAGCGCCAACGCTCTTAAGGCTGTTTCAGGGGCGCGTTCACCCTCCAAACTCTTGATTGAAAGCCCTGTTCAGGTGTTAAGAGTTATTTGACTCCAGTGAACCAGTTCTTCTTCTCCAAATCAAGTACATAAGATGCTTTAAGTGCCTCCTTAGTGTCATCATGATGGTATCATGATTAAACAACGTTTGCGACACTTGTAACCAACTTGCGACACTTGCGAAAGTTGTAAGGAAGTTGCAACACTTACACCAATTTGAGAGGAATATGTGACACTTATCCAATTGAGTAATTTTGATGTGTAACAGAATGCCCCCCAAAGTATGAAGTCAGGAGATGCAAACTGATGACTGAAATACTTTGTAGATGTTCAAGCAAGGGTATAGACTCAGAGAATCTGACGGAAGATGCACACAGACATCCAACAAATATCATGACATATTTCAAAACCCAAGGCAAGCATACCTATGCTTGGGTGATCGAGACTTGTAAGGTATGGCCGCCATAATATACACTGTGGATCCATAATTGTATTGATAAAAGGGTATAGCCACCGAAGATACAATGTGGATCTATACTTTGATGACTCGGACTGATCGTAGCCACGAAGAATACACAGTGGATCTACGATATAATAAGACATAGCCACGACCAATACAAAGTGGATCTATGTAACAGTGTATGTGTTCTTTGTCCAATGGAAACTCCTTCGCATCCTGGGCAAAGCATGTATCAAAGTGATGGCTCAACCCAGGGTCTTCATACCAATCCAAATATGGTACGATTCTAACCATGTGAATAGATGTCTTGACGTTGAACATGATAGAAACCACTTGATTACCGGTCAATGAGGTGAACCGTTAACAAGTGCGAGGGAGATCATCATTAATGTCAATGATTCCCAAGGTACCTTAGTACATTCCATCGAACGTGAATAGATGAGCTGAGGTCAAACATCCGTGGAATCATTCGATCAAAGATCAATGGTGTAAACCCACTGTCGAATGTGAGGAGGCCTGCCATTGAGGCATGCAGGTCCCAAAGTACTAATTAGTTTCTAAGTCTAATTCCCGGATAATGTGTTGAAGTCAATAGGAATAGACTCGTCGAGGGAGGGCCTTGATGTATCCCCCATCAACGACGCGAAATGCATTGGAGATGTAATTGGCAGATCAAATGGACATGGACTGACACAGGTTTTGAGGCAACATATTTGGGGTGGCTGACTCTCGAGGTGGATACTTCCCTTGAACACTGAGGCACAACAACAAAACGTGACGTGGACCAATACTTATGCAATGGGTATTGTCACTTGCGTCGGGTGACCCAAAGGAGTGAAAGGAAACTCAAAGGATTGGCTCAGTGCAGAGGTTCAGCGGATTATGATGTATGTAAATGACAAAGTGTCGTGTTCAAGGGTGACTCTAAGAAGTGTTGGATGATGTTCTCAAGAGACTGTTTGGCTTGTTCCTTTCAATTTTTCCCCCATCCAGATAGACGAGTACCTCTTTTTGATTTAACGATCTCAAGGAGGATAACACATGCTCGATATAACTCACCTTCAGTAAGTTCCTCTTCCTTTGTTTAACGAACCGGAAGAAGTAAGGGATCAGTCCCGTACGGGCCTGTCGATGTGTGCTTTAACGAGTCCAAAGACAGAAAACTCGAAGGTTTTTTGGGATTATAGAGTTTGGAAAAATGCTTAAAGAGAACTCTCTCAGTTCCTTTTTCGTACAGTAGTCCAACGAGACCGAAAAAGGGTTAAACTATCGCTCGCAAGACGCCCTTTCTGACCTTTTAATGAGCGTGAAAGGAAGCAAGATCACTCGACAATCTTTTCATATTTAGAGAGTCTGAAAAGGGTTTAAAGGAGACTCCAGGGGGGTTCCTTTTTCATGTTTTTGTATCCAGACAGGTCCGAAAAAGAGATAAAAGTTTACCTGGTTACGTTCTCATATTGTCGAGCTCGAGAACGAACTAAGACTATGCTCATAAGTGAGACAAGGTAAATAACCGATCAGGACTGCCAGGAAACCTGCGATACCAAAGCTACAAACCAGATTTTAGTGAAGCCATTTCATCATTAGAGAAAACCCAAAAAACCATACCTTACAAAAAATGGAATTTTATAAATAACAAATGACTTGAAAATTCATTTACCATTTTATTTGCAAGGTTTTTTGGAGTAGTGGAGAATTCCATTTTGGAGCAAATCTTGTTTTTCTCGCTGCTGGAGCTATGATTCATCATTTCGCTCGCCGTTCGAAGTAGGTAGGTGTCCATCCCTTGCTCTTTCAAGTACATGGTTTCAAAATGATTTTCATCGCATTATTTGTTTAAAACACAAAGCCCTAGGTCGCTCCTTTTTGAACCAAATCGGCCTTTTTTTAAAAGTTGATAAAATAGGGGGATTATTTCACAAAAATGCATTAGAGAAGGGTTGTTAGGATGTATACACCCTTGAAATTGATTAGACCAGTCATTTTTAGCAAAAGAATTCATAAATATTCTCCCCCAAATGCCCACGTACCCCCCAAAGTCGTTTTGCATTTTTAAAATGTTTTAATCATTATTTGACAAATGTTAAAGGGTGTGGTGGTTAAAAAGAGTGAGTGGTTTCTTTTAGATGACATGGGTACTTTGTTTCATGTTTTAAAATGCTTTTTGAAAATCGCCGAAATCACCAAAACGTGAGGAATAACGAAATTCTTGATTTTTTGTTTTGTAGGTGTCTTCGGCAATCATGATTGAATGGAAAGAGAGGGAACACAAGATGGATGATTTAGCCTCTCTACGGAGTCCTTGTACATGGGCCACTTTGCGAGCTTGCGGCTTGCTCAATTTTTTCAAATTGCAAAAAATGAAGAGAGAGATTCTACTTCTTGAGCACATGATTGGTCTTTGGGACGTTGCGGAACAGGGATTCCGTATTGGTACACAACTCCTAACCATTGAGTTGGAAGATGTGTACTTTTTGACTGGCCTCTCGAAAAGAGGGGTCCCCATAGCTTTTACTAGGCAGAGGACATTACCTGAGCAGGTGGACATGTATCTGGCACGCAATTGCATTCCGGGAGCAAGGTTGGTAGGGGGCAGGATCCCTATCAAGGATATACGAGATCTACCTCTTCGATCTATATTATTTGCTATCACAAGCGTGACCGGTAGCACTAGTGCTCATTTGGCATCGAGATCACAGGTGGCCTATGGTGTTCAGTGTTTAGAACCAACACTGTTCAATTGGAGTGCAGCGTTCCTTCGGAATGTGAAGGAACAAATCTCACGGTGCAGGACTGGTCAGAAGCAGTTCAGCTATGGCTCATTTTTAGTCTCGTTTTTCCTAGAGTGAATCCCTCAGATGTAGCCTCAGATAGCACTAGCAGTACAACCAGTGGATGAACCTAGGATGGAGAGGTGGACTAGTCTGTCTCCAAGGCTAGTTTCGGAGTCAGAATTCCACTTCACTGGTGATTTCTTTGCCTGGTTGAGATGGCAGTACCTCTGGATAAAGGACTTCCCCTATGCCGATGTAGACTTCTGTGGGAGTATGGACTTGATTTTTCCTATGGGGGAAGACTGGGATGAGTCAGGTAAGAGATTAAGCCATACCTTGTTCTAGTTTTTTTTTTTAATTTTTTGATGTATATGTATTTTTTGGGGGTATGTAAAAGAGTTTTAACGGATGTTTTGTTTCCAACATGCAGACAAGGGAGCAGTGCGCCCTATTGATATACCAGTACCAGGGTGTCGTGGAGGTACCCCAGTTGCAATAGATCCGGTGGTACCAGTGATGGGTCTCCGGGAGGTCGAAAGAAACCTCCAAGGCCTTACGATGGGCATCCCTCCTCTGCGGAGGGGGTATGTGCCTTTACATCTGCAGCGGCACACTATAGGAGTACCGGAGAATGTTAATTCTCTGTTGAGGCACGTAGTGCGCGCAGTAGTGTGTTACTCACAACATAACGTAGTGAGGGGAGATTAGAATCTCTCCGGTGATCATGTTTTGTATGCCTTATCAGGCGACGTTGTATGGGTGGAAAGGCCCGACATTTTGCTCTTTTGCACACTTTTTTGATGTAAAACATTTTAGTCACGCCACATATATATATATATATATATATATATAGATATATAGATACAATTTCGAGTTTTTATGATGCCGATGATTTGTACATGATGTCTATGATGTGTTTTAATTTACATGTAATGTACAGTTTTTTCTTTCCTTGAATCTTATCTGTGGGCTAGGTACCGATCCATGATATAATTAGCTAATGAATCTAAAACACTATTAAGTTCTCTTGGAATGTGTCTATATTCAATGTAATCAAACATTCGTTCAAGACGACGAACTTGTAAGTGTAGACGTAGCAGGATAGGACTACGGATAGAGTAAATGCGGTTGAGTTGATAAACCACGAGTTGGGAGTCTAAGTAAATAATGATACGAGAGATACCTAGGGAGGACGCTTGGGTCAATAGTCCAATGATAGCGTGGTATTCTGCCATGCTGTTGGTTGCTGGTCCTAAACGGATGCCTCCTGAACTCAACACCTCGTCAAACTGATAAATAACCCATGCTGTCGAAGCAATGTTCCGGGTATGTCAGCTGGCGCCATCCGCGAACCCAAAAAAGATAGGAAAGGCAGACGTCATCTGCGCATGAAAACACAGGCACAGTCATGAGTGGCAACGGTAAAGACTCGAGCACGCGAAAGAAAAAGACACACCAAACTAAAATACAATAATGTAC
>ML786831.1:215273-272471 GCA_009831015.1 Picea engelmannii | reverse complement strand
AAGTGTGATTAGTATAGTTTCTCTTACTACAACTCTAAGTTGCTTTTGGAATTGAGCATATATAGTGCGTGGTTATCTTTGAAATAACAAGACTTCCCTGGGTTGATAATTTATGTATCACTTGGTTGTTTGAGTCAATTAAGAAATTATAGTGACCAACATTTTGGCGTCGTTGCCGGGGAAGATAGCTATAGATTTCAAAAGAACTTATGATTTCTTTTCTTTATATAAAAAGATTGAATGAAAAACCCCAAAGACACTAACCCTACAGGTGGCAAGGGAAGAGGAAAAGGAGGAAGAAAGACCTACGTAGACGAAATTTTATCAAAATATGAATCTGCTTCTCAACGAGCAAATCTTCGAAAACAAAACTCCTAGCCTTCATTTCAAGCAATTTTTGGAACAGGGAAAGAATTTTGGAGTCCTAAGACAGTCCAGAAGCCAGTAGGAGACATTGAGGACAGAGCAAGTGCAGCAGGGGAGCAGACAGAGGAAAACATGGATGAGTACAATGAAGATTTGCATCACGAAGAACAGGCAGAAGGAGAGGTAAAAGATGAAAATTCTTTCTCTACATTAGGATTTCCTATTGGCGATCTCCCTAGAGGAGCAACCCCCATGAAAAACATTCCACTCTCAGCATTGCCTAATTTTCATGGTTTATCTTCAGAGGATCCTCATGAATTTCTGTTTGAGTTTGATATATTATGCAGAAGTTATGATTATGTTTCTAATGCTCAAAAACTAAAGTTATTTCCATCAACACTAAAAGGGAATGCACTAATATGGTTTATGAGTCTTGGAGGCCATGTAATCACAACATGGGACCAAATGAAATAGAAATTCCTGAACAAATACCAGGATTACTACCGAACGAGAGAAAAGAGGGAGGAGTTATTCAAGATGATGCAGAAAGCAGACGAGAATCTGGAGGACTTTGTAGAAAGGCTACAATACAATCTACAAAGATCCAGTCATCCCAATGTAAGTAAGGATATTCTCAAAACCATTTTATTAAAAGGGGTAAGGGATGAATCTCTGGATATGATGAATATGCTTGGGAAAGGGGACATATCCAAGGAATCATACGATGAAATTGTCAATTTATGCAAAATATGTTCAAGGGGAGCTTCAAGAAACAGATTAAACAGCAGGGACACCACATTCTCTAGAGTCCAAAAATCAGCCAGCAGGGGAGCAACAAGAGCCGAGATAGGTAATTTACTGGAAGATTTTAAAACTGAAATGTTAAGCTCTTTTTCCTCACAAATGGATACCCTGCAGATTAAGAAAAAGCAAGCAGAAGCAGAAGCATCCTTGTCCATATTTTGTTCTCAGTGCAGAGATAAGCATCCACGAAGAGAATGTCCACTGGACAAAAAGCCAATCTGCACTATCTGTGATAAAGATCATGATACCCAAAATTGTCCATCTTTACCAGGGATCAAGGCAGTGTTACAACCAACGGTTGAAGAAGCTGAAGCTGTCTATCTGATGACACATAGGAGGCAATGGAAACCGCAAGGACAAGGTATGAACTCTAACATTCCATTTGCATCTTCTAATCATTGGAAAAATTATTCTTCTTTCAATCAAATGAGTTACCCTACAATCAAATGAAGTACACTAATCAAATGAACTACCCATCCATGCAACAAACTTACCCATCAATGCAACAAACTTACCCACCCATGTAGCAAAATAACCCACCCTTTGTTGATCCCTCAACATGGACCCCTTGGCCTCCACAACAACGACAGCCATATCAGAATCAGTGGAATCAAACTTGGAGAGGACAACAACCTGCCTTTCAAAATCAATTACCTCAACTCCCACAAATACTCTCCTTACCAGCAGGTACTCCTCCAAACAACCAAATGATGAGATCCCAGCTACCTGTACAACCTAACCCCAATCCGAATAATAAAGTTGTGCAGTGCATTGATATTTATAACCAGCCCACACTTTCCCTCCTCCCTGCACAATGCAACGATATTCATCTTCGATCTGGGAGAGTAGTAGAACCTACCATAGCTGATGTTACCTCTTCTGACAAAGAGGAAACAAAAGAGCATGATGTACCTGAAAAGGTACAATCATCCTCTAACAATGCTGTTGAAACAACAACACCACCATTTCCTGAGCGTTTAGCCTTAACTAAAACGCCTGAACCACCAGCCTTTAATATTCTAGGGGAATTGCAAAATTTATATGTCAAAATTCCTCTACTGCAAGCACTTCGAGACGTACCAATCTATGCTAGGACAATGCGAGATATCTGTGTTAAAAAGCCTGGTAGGAAAACTAAGGATCCCCTTACAGTCCATGTTATGGGAGATCTGTCTTCATTAATGTCAGACAAGACTCCCCCAGTCAAATATGGTGATCCTGGCCACCCTACTGTTACAGTACAAGTTGGAAAAATGATAATCCCTCGAGTCCTGGTAGACCTAGGTGCATCCATCAATATCATGACTTTGGAAACCTTACAACTGCTACAATTACAAGATCAAGTCAGAGATACCCCAACTATCCTAGAATTGGCTAACTGATCCACAATTAAACCAGAAGGAGTCATTGAAGACCTCAGCATCTCTGTGGAATCCTAGAATTATCCAGTTGACTTTACAGTGCTGTAGCCCAAAACAAAGTTGGGGGGCCATCCTCTCATTTTGGGCCGACCTTGGATGGCCACAGCAGATGCTTTTATCAGCTGTAGATCAGGCTCAATGACAATTTCAAACGGTTATGAAACTAAGCAGCTTACCCTCTATCCTCATGCTAGACCCCTGGTTAATAATGATAATTCCGTATGGGTAGATTTTGAGGATCAACCTACTCAACCTCTTTTGACCATCGGACAAGCTTTAAGCCTGAAAGACTCCACTGAGGATGAAATAATCAATAATTTCATTTGCGAACCCTCCTCTGTAACTCCAGCAATTCACAATCAACTAACTGCACTGTTGGAGTCTGATAATCAAGAAAACCTCAATTCAGAAAGCCCACCTCAAACACCTAAAACCATCTCCTCCAAAAGCATACCAGTCGAAATTGAACCTGGAAAAACATTAAATGTAAACCCTCATTTGACAGATGCTGAAACACAACAGTTAATGAAGTTACTTCGGGAAAATAAAGAAGCATTCACATGGGATTAAACAAACATGAAAGGAATCTCTCCTGAGTTATTCACTCATAGAATATACATTAAGGAAGATTGTCGGCCAATCTGTCAACCTCAGCGACGAATGAACCCAAATTTAAGGGAAATCCTCAAGGAAGAACTTCAAAAATTGCTCAATGCAAGGTTTATCTATCCTATATCAAACAGTGAATGGGTGTCCCCATTGGTAATAGTTCCTAAGAAGAACAGGAAATGGAGAGTATGTGTGGATTACAGAGCTTTAAATAAAGCCACTCAGAAAGATCACTTTCCATTACCATTCATTGATCAAGTGTTAGATAATTTGGCAGGGAAGAAATTTTTCTCATTTTTAGATGGTTTCAGTGGGTATAACCAGATCAAAATTGCACCTCAAGATCAATATAAAACCACCTTTACCAGCCCTTGGGGAACCTTTACTTATAGAGTCCTCCCATTTGGACTATGTAATGCACCAGCAACCTTCCAAAGGGCAGTTTTAGGAATTTTTTCTGATATGCTTAATTACTCTATGGAAATTTTTATGGATGACTTTACTCCTTATGGTGTTTCTTTTCAGGAAGCACTGGAAAAACTTGAGAAAGTACTTAAACGATACATACAAGCTCAACTCTCCTTAAGCACAGAAAAATGCCATATGATGATGAGTGAAGGAATAGTGCTTGGACATTTCATCTCATCTCAAGGAATTCAAGTAGACCCATCCAAAATACAAGTCATTAAGGACCTTCCTACTCCCAAAACCCAAACAGAGGTAAGAATCTTTCTAGGACATGCTGGATACTACAGAAGACTTATTAAGAATTTTTCCAAAATAGCTTCTCCCCTGTTTGTTTTACTGATGAAAAATGTTGAATTCAAATGGACTAATTTTTGTCAAGAAGCATTTAATACACTTAAACATCAATTATCTACAGCTCCTATCCTTAGAGGACATGATTGGACACTTCCCTTTCACATATCTTCTAATGCTTCAGATACTGCTATAGGAGCTGTCCTGGGACAGGAAGAAGATCATCTCCCCTATGCTATATATTTCATCAGCAAGAATATGACCCATGCTGAACTCAATTATACAGTCACCGAGAAGGAATTCTTAGCAGTTATTTATGCAATTAATAAGTTTAGACATTAAATTACTAGCTATTCTACTTTTGTCCATACTGATCACTCATCTATCAAGTACTTAATGAATAAACCTATCACAAATGCTAGAGTCACTAGATGGCTACTATTATTGCAAGAATTTGATATTACAATTGTAGATAGACCAGGAAAAGAGAATGTAGTTGTTGATTTCCTTTCTCTATTGACACTTAATGATGATACCCCAGTAGATGATTCATTTCCTGATGAATATCTATTTGCAGTCTCTGCTCACTCACCTTGGTATGCAGATATTGCTAACTACTTAGTTGCAGGGAAGTTACCATCACACCTATCCTATTGAGAGAAGAAAAGTATTATTCATCAAAGTGTTCGATATAGTTGGATAAGTGGGTACCTTTTCCATACAGGAGCTGATCAAGACATTCGAAGGTGTATTAGAGAAGATGAGGTGTATGATCTACTGAAATCTTGGCATGATGGCCCTTGTGGAGGGCATTTTGCTGAAAAGAGGACAGCATACAAAATTCTCAGGATGGGGTACTATTGGCCCTCACTCTTCAAAGATGCAAAGAAATATGTCAAGGCCTATGATAGCTGCCAAAGAGTAGGCCAACCTAATAATAGAGATGAAATGCCATTAAACCCCCAGGTAGTACTTGAACCATTTGAAAGATGGGCCTTAGACTTCATAGGACCCATCAACCCTCCATCCAATCAAAAAGTTTATATACTGGTCTGCACAGACTACATGACTAAATGGGTGGAAGCCAAGGCACTCCACAGAGCGACTGAAGAAGCAATTATAGATTTCCTATTTAAAGACATCTTCACCAGATTTGGAATGCCAAGAGAATTAGTTACAGATGGAGGACCTCCTTTCTCTTCTCATGGGTTCAAAGACACCCTTCAAAAATATCATATTCAGTAGAGAATGACTACAACATACCACCCCCAAGCCAATGGACAGGTGGAAAGCACAAACAAAGTAATAGAAGCCATTCTCACAAAAACAGTGAAGGAAAGTAGAAAGGATTGGTCCTACAGGCTCCTTGAAGCACTATGGGCCTACAGAACTACCTGGAGAGATACTACAGGATTCTCTCCCTATCAATTAGTCTATGGAAAAAGTGTTGTTTTTCCTGTGGAATTTGAGATAAAAACCTTAAGGACTGCTTTAGTTGTCAACCTTGATCTAACTGATGCACAGATAGCCAGGTTACAACAGCTTAGTGAACTAGAGGATAAAAGACTAGATGCCATTCAGCAAACAACCATAATTCAACATCAAAGATCACAATGGCATGAAAAAAATATCAAGAACAAGCAGTTCCAAAAAGGTAATTGGGCCCTACTGTATGATTCCCGGTTTAAAGAATTTCAAGGAAAACTGCGTACAAGATGGCTTGGACCTTACGAAGTAGACACAGTTTTCCCCAATGGAACAGTACGGCTCCTCACAATCGATGATTCCAGAACTCCGTTACTTGTAAATGGTCATCGGCTCCGTCTGTACCAGCGACCTATTTCTAAAGAAGATTTTAAGGCCACATGCATGGAAGACGCTCATTTTCTCTTCGTTGAGGGGGTTTCTACCCCTAATAACAATTAATTCTTTTAAATTAATTTTTCTTTAGTATTAGATTAGATTAGATTTTATTTACTAATAATCCCTGTCAAGAAATACCATGCTACAGTCAATTTTTGCAGATCCCCGATCGAAGCACAGCCACTAGGAGAGGACGATCCTACTTCAAAGAGACAAGCTTTCACGCTGCTGAAACACCACTGTTCAGCACTATTGACTTTCACGATGTTGAAACACCACTGTTCAGCACTGTTGACTTTCACGATGCTGAAACACCACTGTTCAACACTGTTGATTTTCCCCGATGCTGAAAAACCACTGTTCAGCACTGTTGATTTTCCCCGATGCTGAAAAACCACTGTTCAACACTCTTCATTCTTCCCACTCCCAAAACACTACAGTCCGCCATCTCCTCACCATCCTTCATCGACGAAAGAACATCGTCCAGCTATTGTTTCTCCTTTTCTTTTCCGTTGCTGAAACACCCTAGTCAGCAACCCTTCATCATTTTCCCCGATGCTGAAACACCACTGTTCAGCACTGTTGATTTTCCACGACGTTGAAACACCACTGTTCAGCACTCTTCATTCTTCCCACTCCAAAAACACTACAGTTCTCCATCTCCTCACCATCCTTCATCGACGAAACAACATCGTCCAGCTATTGTTTCACCTTTTCTTTTCCGTTGCTGAAACACCCTAGTCAGCAACCCTTCATCATTTTTTTCCGATGCTGAAACACCACTGTTTAGCATTTTTGACTTTCTTCTAATGATGAAACACCATTGCTCAGCAATTCTTCATCTAGTAATTGTTTCGTTCTTCTCTGTTGCTGAAACACCAGTTTTTCACCATCGTCTGTCAGTAAGCTTTTATGCCCTCAGATTATAGTTCATCCTTCTAGTCAGCAAATCCTCGACACAATTCATCTATTAGATCAAAAGTCTCTGCTATGACCGGACTACCAAGGACAGGCATAATATTTTGTTTGCAGAACGAATCAAAAGGTAAGGCGAGGTATGTAAATTTTATGTAATTAAGTTAGACTATAGTTAATGGGAAAGATTCTATATCATTATGACCACTCAAGTGCAATCATTAATAACCACACTTGATGGGAGGGGAAGTACACATCAAATCTACGATACCATCATTTCACCCGATTTCACCGCCGCCATCCCCATTTCACCACCTTTTCACACATTTAACCACTATTCCTGCATATAGTCCCTCGGAAAACTCACTCTGTGCAGAGCTGATACACAAACTCTTGACTCTGTATCTTACTGAGCTAGTAGCCATGGGAGGATCTATAATATGAAATGAGCCCGCCAACACAACGCTGCTCGAACACTATCCAGTAGCGTATCAAATCTTCCAGCAGGCAGGGTGGCTCAATTATTTCCACAGACTTCAGGGATATAATGAACAACAAGTCCTACAGTTCGCTCAAAATCTACAGGAGGACCATTCTGTCGTCGTAGGGGTCCGAATATCTATAACAGAAGAAGACATAGCAGAGGTCTCAGGCCTCCCCATAGATGACACTCGCATGTTCAGTCGAAAACATATCATTGGGAACATTCATCAGAACTTCTTCCTGCCCGAAGAACGAATTGAATTGAAAGGCAGGGGTGTTCAGCTCAACTCATTGCCACCCCCATGGCCGGAGGTCGCCAGATTCATCAAGCACTACCTGACCTGCGAAGGTCGATATCAGGTAGTCTACCAGCATGACTTTCTCCTACTTTCTCATTTAAGGCATAACAGACGGGTCAATATTCCCTATTATTTGCTGGGTTGTTTGAAAAATATGGCACATTACTGTAGAAAGGCCAAAGATCCAACCCTGTCACTTACCCACCATCATCTTGCTCAATTTCTCATCGATATGGGTTTTTCTCAGCAGAACCGTCCACTAAACAACCCACCCATAAACCCCCAACCAGCTGCCGAAGTCCCTGAAAATCCCCAGGAGCAGCAACCGCAAAACCCCCCAGACTCCCCCGAAGTACCCAATAGCTCACCCACAGAACCAGCCAGTCCCCCTATCATACCAAATCCACCGCATACCTTACCAGAGTCATCCACTCCCGCCCTTCATATTCTCAGTGATGACTCTGAACCAAATAAGTTCTCCTGCCCCATCATTGAAGAAAGACCCTCACGAAAACGAAAACAAATTCCCCCCCTTTCCACCCTTCTTACGGAAAAAGAGAACAAGAGCCTCAACAAGGCCACCCTTTATGACCACTACCCTAGATCCCCCACCAATTTGACTGATACCCCGTACACCTCCAACCTCCCCAATCCCGGGATCTTTGCCTACTCCAACTACGGGCACTGAAACACAAGAACCAGATGCCCAGGATACTATAACACCATCTGTCTCATATAAAGTAGCTGAAACACAAGAACCAGCTACCCACTCAGTGGCTGAAACACAAGAACCAACCATAGCTGAAACAAAAGAAACAGTTACGACTGAAAAACAAGAATCAATCGCTGATATTGACATGGAGTTACAGGAACCAGATGCCCAGACACCATTTGTTTCAAATGAAGTGGTTGAAACACAAGAACCAGCCACTGACTTTGAAATTGAATTACAGGAATCAGAGGCCCAGAATGCTACAACACCACCCTCCTCAAGCCAAGTAGCTGAAAAACTAGCTACCCATTTAGTGGCTGAAACACAAGAACCATCCACTGACACAGAAATTGATATACAGGAATTAGAGACCCCGGGTGCTACGGTTGAAACACAAGAACCAACCGCTGACATTGACATTAAGATGCAAGAATCAGAAGTCGAAGGTGCTGAAACACTACTCTCCTTACACCAAGAGGCTGAAACACAAGCATCAACTGCCATTCCTATAGCTGCTCCACAAGAACCAGCTAATGATTCTATGACTGCAACACAAGAACCAGTCATCTCTCAATCCAAACCAACAATGGTCGATGTCTTGGAAGAAAATGAGTTTTTAAAGTCTCAGTTGGAAGCATATCAGCAAGAATTAGCCAGGGCAAGGGAAGCATATGAAAAAGAATTAAATATGTACACCTTAGCTCGAACAACAACCTCGTAAGAGGAGACTACAAAGAGCTTGTGTAAAGAATATATGTGTTGCCAATGTGGAGATATTTACTATCAAGCAGGCTATAAGGTAATTCAGGTCCCAGTGCTAGGAGCAGCCCCTATTCCTTCACATTTTGTAGCCAAGGAAGAACCTGCTGCAACACAAGAACCAGCAGGCCCTACTAAGCTCAAGACTGAACCTGTTGCAACACAAGAACCAGCAGGCCCTCCCAAGCTTAAGACTGATCCCTGCATTGCAACAAAAGAAGCCCCTACCTTTGTCAACAAGGATGTACAGACAGTGCCTATGAAGGAATTTACACCTCCCAACCATATTAATCTCTCCACTTCCAGGGAACAATCTACTCAAACCTTACCTCATCCCACTACTTCCAACGCTGAAACACAGACTCAGTTATGGGATGAACACGCAGAAATACAAAAATGGAAGAAAGAGTATGCTGAAACACAAGCCCAAAACCTGCAAGTGCACAAACAAATCTGGATAAATCACACTTTCTCAAATTGGGAAGTATTAGAACAGACACGCCAGGAAGCTCGTGAGCTTAAGAAGAAGAACAAATAATTGAAAGGCAGATTGGTCCTGGTCTTTGATTTGGTGCAGAAGCTACTGGCCACAAGGAAGCCATCTTGCAACTACTCCTTATTCCTGATGGAGAGACTCACATGGTTTCAGATTAAATCCATTATAGAAGGTAAACCCCATGCAGTAATACAATCAGCAGATTTTATCAAAACGTTTGTAGCTACCTCTACCAGGGATCAGCACCTCCTCTATGAGGCATACTTTCATAATGAGGCTATTCTAGAAAATAGGTTGCTAAACATAAATCCCCTTGTTGGGGACATTCAAATTTGAGCATTCACCTCCTTTCTCCTCAATCAAATCATTTGGCAAGATGACTTTTTGGCTGCCAAACACAATGAAGATAATCGCCTCCTCTGGATTAGACAAGAACCACAGAGGGCAGCTACCTTTATCTCACAATATTATGAGTTCTTAAAACAACCAGGGGTGACTGAACATGTTCAGCAACTACAATCAGAAGTGCTCCATGATTGTGAACACATCATCAGATCTATAGAGATCCCTTCCCTCCAAGCCAATAACCTGTTTTGGCAGCAATCCACGGAGAAGAGACAACAACACAATCCTTTTGGTCCTGCCAACCTAGAAGTAGTAATTTCCAGGTTACCCAACTACATCCAGTGTGTTAGACATTGTGCTGAAAATTGGATAGGGTACCGGTTTTATTTTCCCATTCTCTGGTTGCCAATAGAAAGGTATCAAGTCATTTATAAGCTACCTAAGAAGGAAAAAATAGTAGCATGGCAAAGATTGCAGCAGGTGCAAGGGTTCAGAACACCAACAGACAGTACCTCCCACAATTACAGCTTGAGTAACTTACATGATCAGAGTCGGTATCCAGACTTTGATTCAGAGTGAGTTGCCTGAGGACACGTAACACCTTGAGTTGGGGGGGATGTTAGGACCACACAATGTACCTTTTTGCGTATACTTTTTTCCACTATTATACTCTTGATCACCCATATCTAAACTCATACTATCACCTTACCTGATCATTCCAAAGGTAATACAACGTCCCTTCTCATTACTATACGTTTAATCTGTTTTGCATAATATTTTACATCACTCTCGTACTTGACCATTGATTAGAAATGCATAAGTGTTCAAAACTGCAGATTAGCATCTAAGGCCTGTTGCTGAAACACAGAACTGTCACACATTCCAAGGTCGTTGTTGTTGAAACACAGAACTGATGCTAAAACACAGAGCTGTTGTACAGTCCGAGGTCGCAGATGCTGAAACACAGAGCTGTTACACAGTCCAGAGTCGCAGATGCTGAAACACGGAGTTGTTACATAGTCCAGAGCTGCAGATGCTGAAACACAGAGGAAACCGCCAGGACCGACGATGCTTAAACACAAAGGAAGTCGTTACAGTCAGCGGTCAACAAAGCACCAACCATCGCTCCCACATAAGAATGTCGACACAGTCAAAAGCGCAATTCACGTGGCTGAAACAACCCACGAATTGCGATGCTGAAATAGCATCACCAGCAACGAGAAGAAGTTGTTACACCAGCCATAACATAAATACCTCATTCAGCTCCTGTAATAGCATTCGGTTGCGTGAGACTAGGACATCCGATTCTGGTTTAGAAAGTAGATCCAACTAAAGATAGGACGCAGATACACATTGCAATTTTTGATCAATTGTATCGAAGGGGTTCCCTCTTTAATAAAGAGGAAATCATCATTCGAGGGACCCAAGTTTTTATGTATTGAAAAGATTCAGAGAGAGGGACGTACTTCATTTTCTTAGACTGTAATATGATATTTTGACAGATGAATAAAAGATTGCTTTGAGTATCCTTCTCTAGCTTTTTCATTCCAGGGGAATATTGTGAGAAGGGAGGGCCCACCTTCATCACAAGATTCACCCATTAGTTTTAGAAGTGTGTTAGTTCGATCTCTGTTTATGATTTGATTAACTTTTGTTTGCTGAAACACTACTTTTAATGAATTCTGCTTTGTTGAAACACTACTGAACTCTGTCTTAGTTTATTGAATGAAATTCGTAATTCTTTTTATTAACAATCTTGTGTGATGATTTTATGGTGCTAGCCAGAGATTGGATCAAGGGTTCCTACTTAGAAAGGAAGGGATCAGAACATCCAGTTCTCTGTAGATTTCGATTCCTTTTGCAAGTGTGCTAGCCAGAGATTGGGTTAAGGGTTCCTGCTCAGAAAGGAAGGGATCAGAACATCATGTTCTCTGTATATTTCATTCACTTCTGCAAGTGTGCTAGCCAGAAATTGGGTTAAGGGTTCCTACTCAGAAAGGAAGGGATCAGAACGTCCAGTTCTCTGTGGATTTCGATTCCTCTTGCAAGTGTGCTAGCCAGAGATTGGGTTAAGGGTTCCTGCTCAGAAAGGAAGGAATCAGAACATCCTGTTTTCTATAGATTTCCATTATTTCTGCAAGTGTGCTAGCCAGAAACTGGGTTAAAGGTTCCTGGTCAGAAAGGAAGGAATCAGAACATCTTGTTCTCTGTATATTTCCATTACCTCTTCAAGTGTGCTAGCCAGAAACTGGGTTAAGGGTTCCTTCTTAGAAAGGAAGGAATCAGACTATCCTGTTCTCTGTAAATCTCAGTTACTTTTCACAAGTGTGCTAATCAGAAATAGGGCTAAAAGTTCATGCTTAGAAAGGAAGGAATTAGATGGCCTTGTTCTCTGCTAGATAGAGTTAATTTCCTCTGCATTATTGTTTTCATGAAAGGGTGTTAATCAGAACAAAGTACTGAAGTCTCTGTTTGAGAATAAGGGTCATGTTCTCTGATTGCAGAATAGTTGTTCTTTCCTGTTGCAAGTGTTATTTTTAATGTAATCGAGGATTCTTTAAATTAATTTTTAAGATCTGCAATAGGTAGGTTGCTTTCCTGTGACTTAATCAGAACTTCAGTTCATGCAAGGCAAGTGTGATTAGTATAGTTTCTCTTACTACAACTCTAAGTTGCTTTTGGAATTGAGCATATATAGTGCGTGGTTATCTTTGAAATAACAAGACTTCCCTGGGTTGATAATTTTTTAATACCATTGGTATTCTACAGAATAACTTCTTCTTTTATTCCCCAATGATTTAGCCAAGACTTGGCATCATTATGCCATCCTCACTTGAGTCGTTTGAGTCAATTAAGCAATTATAGTGACCAACAGAAGACATGATTGTTTCACAGCCTCAACTTCCAGTTGCTTATTGCAAGATTTCTCTCAACCCACCTATCCTTGATGGAATGATCACTCCGGTCCCTTCACTGTTCGATTTGGTTGATCATGTCGTCAATATGGTCACGTCCTTAGTTGAACCAGTTGACAAAGTGGTTGATTTGATACCATCCTCGGTCAATCCCACTCTCCCCTCAGAAAGTGAAACTAAAGTGGTCAATCTGATCCCATCCTCGGTCGATCCTCCTCTCCCGTTAGAGAGTGTCACCCAAGTGGTCGATCTATTTCCACCTGTCGACCCCATTCTCCCCTTGGAGAATGAAACCCAAGTGGTCGATCTGATCTCTCCATCAATCAATCCTAATCTCCCGCTAGAGAGTAAACTTGATATTGCCCATGTTTTTCTCGTTGATACAGAATCTACCGTGCCCGGGGGCATTCCTCCTTCTCCCATGGAACCCCCTCCAAGTTATGAGGCCATCCATTTTTATTGGGGTATGCTAACTGGACCTCGTCTTTCCTCTCACATTCCTTTCCAGATTACAGTCCAGGTTTGTGGTCTCGACGTTCCTCAGACACTGATAGATGAAGGTTCGTCAGTTAGTATTTTGTCCTCTTTTGCTCGGCAAGATTTGGGTTGTCTTCCACTTGCATCAGTTACACAAAATCTGTTATCTTTTAATAGAAGAACTAGTCAACCTTTCGGGACCCTTCCTCAATTTCGTGTAACTTTGGGAGGGAAAACTGTCTTCGTTGATGTCATGGTAGTCCAAGATCCCTTGGATTTCACTTTAATTCTTGGGTGGGATTATGTCTATGCCATGAAATATATTGTGTCCACTCTTTTTTGTGTGATATATTTCCTTCACGATGGAAGAATTGTGATTGTTGATCAAATTTCATTCATTGACCCTGACTGGATTGCCTCCCTAAATGGTTCTTATATGCAAACGGTATCACCCCCACCACATGTCAATTATGTGGCGTTTTCACCCATGGTTTCAACTTCTGATGACTTAGATCTAGTAGTTGACATGGTGATCTCTTCGATAGAGTTGTTAGCGCATGATATCTTTACTCCTGTCGCAACCCTCGACATGGTGTCCTTCCAGAGTGTTTTTCTTCCTTCCAATGAAGACCTCTTGGAAGACATGACCGAGTTTTGTCCCTTGACATGGTGTCATTCCGGAGCATTGTCCTCTTGGAATCCATGATCAAGAAGAGAGCTCCGAGGATTGTTTTTGCGTATCTGAGGAAACCTCGTTAAAAAATGAAACAGAGGTCTTTGAGCATGGTTTTTTAATTTCAAGCTCGTTAAAAAATGAAATCACTTACAGGGATAGTTTTTTTTGTCTCCGTGGAAACCTCGTTAAAAAATGAAATAGAGGGTACGAGCATAGTTCTTGTTTCTGTGCCAAGCTCGTTAAAAAATGAAATAGTTTTTCCCCCTCTCTATTTGAGTTAAGTCCTTCGTCTAGTATTTGAAGCTTCATTTCATCATCCTTTGCAGTTGGATGAAACGAAGCTTGGGGGGGCATTTTCCTCAGCCTCTAGACTTCATGCTAAAGTTGAGATGCTAGCTTCTTAAGCTAGGGGATAAGTACCAACCATCCATATGTTATGCGTTGGGAAGTCACAAGCATAGTTTTCTGTGCGTCAAGCTTGTGTAAAAATGAAACCACTTACCTCAAGCATAGTTTCCTCTGGTTTAATCTTGTGTAAAAATGAAACCAGGTCCAAGCATAGTTTCCTCTGGTTCAAGCTTGTGTAAAACTGAAACCATGTCCAAGCATAGTTTCCTCTAGTTCAAGCTTGTGTAAAAATGAAACCAGGTCCAAGCACAGTTTTGTTTTGTTTTAAAGCTTGCGTAAAAAATGAAAACAATCCCGAGCTTAGTCTTTGTTCTTTCTCATGATCATAAATACATGAGAATAAATTACCGAGCTTAGTCTTTTTTATTTCTTGTGCTCGTAAATCAATGAGAATGTAACCGAGTATACTTTTATCACTTTTTAGGACTCGTAAAGGTTATACGAAAAAGGAACCCCCTGGAGTTCCCTTTAATCTCTTTTCAGACTCTCTAAACATGAAAAGATTGTCGAGCGACCTTGTTCTCTTCACGCTCGTTAAAGTATTTGAAGAAAACATCTGTTGAGTGATAGTTTATCTCTTTTTTGGTCTCATCAGACTACTTTGCGAAAAAGGAACTGAGAGAGTTCTCTTTAAGTGTTTTTCAGACTCTCTAAACATGAAAAACCTCTGAGTTTTCTTTCTTTGGACTCGTTAAAAAAAACATTGAAAGGCCCATATGGGACCAAAGTTTTATTTAAGTGTTTTTCAGACTCTCTAAACATGAAAAACCCATGAGTTTTGTTTCTTTGGACTCATAAAACAAACATTGAAAGACCCATGTGGGCCCGATCCACTCCTTCCTAGGGTTCGTTAAACATACTCCGAGGGACTCGTCCGAAGGATGAGCTTAAATTGACAAGCATATGTTATCCTCCTCAATATTGCATAAAAATAAAGAGGTACTCACCATAAATGGTGGGGGGGGGGATTGGGAAGGAAATATGTCTAAACTTGTATTCTATGGAAGAGTCGCTTGTCGCCTTGTGTCTAGGTTGGAAAATCTACTTGTCTCTTGATCATTATCTTTTATAAGATTACAAATCGGTCTGTGATCCTTGTTGTTGATTCAGTATTTCCAAGACGGTTGTCGTGTCGTCAATATGTTCAAAGAGAAATTCAACCCGAAAATCCTTCTATTGCGTCGACCATTTTTGCAGTCCTTAAGCCTTCTATTGCGTCGGCCATCCCCGAGTCAGTCCTGAATCACTTGTTACTCTGATCCACTTCAAATATTGTTACCCATTTCATGTCATTGATGTGGGATACATTAAGGCCCTCCTGTGACGAGTCTTTTCCTGTTGACTTCAACTCATTATCCAGGAATTAGACTTAGAAACGAATTGGTACCTTGGAACTTGCATGCCTCAATGGCAGGTTTCCTCGCTTTCGACAGTGGGTTTTCATTATTGACCCCTAATCGAGATATTCCACCGAGTGTTTGACTTCAGCTCATTTATTCACACTCGTAGGATTGTACTAGTATACCTTGGGAGTCATTGACATTAATGGTGATTTCCCTCCCACTTGTTAATGGTATACACTAATGACCGGTAATCAAGTGTTTTCTACCATGTTCGACTTCAGCACATGTATTCACATGGTTAGATTCGTACTATAGAGTGGCGGATATGAAGACCCTGGATATTTTCTGACAAATCCAGGTTGTGTTGGAGTATATTCAGTGTACTGTTACATAGATCCACATTGTATATCTGGTGGCTATGTTCAAATTTGAGTTTTTAACACATAGATCCATAGTGTATTTTTGGTGGCTATGTTCAGATTTGAGTCATATCGGCATGGATCCACAGTGTATGTTTGGTGGCCATGACCTGTCTTACTTGACATGGATCTTCGCATGTCGGAATTTATGCTTTGAGTCATTTGTATTTTGAGTATGGGAATGCCTACCTCAGTGATGATATATTATTGTACTATATTTCCTTGTTTGTTGGCAGGTTTTTGATGGAGTGTTCCTTGTTCCCTACACACACTCGAAAAAGTATTTCAGCTATCACTTTGTTCTAACTTCATACTTTGGGGGGCTCTCTGTTACACATTATTTTTTTCATCCCTATGACCGTTAATGTTGTAAACCTTTATATTTCCTTCAGAAGGCTCAGTTGCCTGAGTTCCTGAAGAAAGAAGAGAGAAGAACTTTTTCTAAGAAAAGAATTTGCATTTTCCTTTGTAAAAACCCTAGAAAAAGGAAGTTCACAGGACGCCTATGTATTAGGGTGCGAGAATGCTTGATTCTCATAGGCTACCCACACTTAGGGTGAGAACTATTCACAGGATTCTCTATAGGTAGGGTGCGAGAATGCTTACACATGGGAAAAACGAGCATTTTCTCGAATCTTCTAGAAGGAGAAACTTCCATGGTGAGGTGGCATCCAAATGGTTTGGATCTTACTCGCTTTCATGATTTAGTGGGATCATCCTAACCTCATCACCTTATCCTCTTCAACTTATAAAAGGAGAGGAATTCTCATGGAGAAATTTAGCTTTTGGAGCTTTTGAGCTTTGGAGCTTTTGATCTTGGTTAAGTTGGATTTGGATTGGAATTATTAGCTTGGTTGGAGTGTCTTTGAGGTTTTCCTTTGTCAAGATAGACTGTGAATATTATCAGATCTATGCTTTTAGAATTCTTGGAATGAAAGTGTGTGGGGAATGAAGGAAAGCTGGAAGGGACCTTATGACATCAAGGCTATGGTTGTAATCTCTCTTTCACATTTAATATGATACAGTAATATGATTCTTTCCTATAAAGCTTGTTATGTTTTATTGTATGATTCCTTGATCACATACATAGGTTTATATTGAGTTTATGTTATCACTATCACTTTGGTTGGTTGCGTTCTTTTGCAGGTTCATCATTGTATGAGAGTTGGAACAAAGCTAGGATGGCGATGGTGAGAGGAAGTGGTGTTTAAACGGTATGTCACCTATCCCTCTTTAGTTAGTAAATTCAATATCTAAAACTTAAGGAAAGCATCATGTTCTGGTGTGTTTTGTTCTAGATCTAGGTGGATCTAGGGAGATCTGTCCGTGTCCGCACTTACCATTTTATCCGATAACACCAAGTGAAGAGTCACAACCCTATATACACCTCACAAATTGTATTTATATGTGAGGATGGTGTCTCATTTTGAACACACAAACACCAACCAGCTCCGCAGTGCGCAAGTTTTGGAGGAGAACCTACTACAACTAGGGGTGACGTCAAGGAGGGTTTTTGGTCTATCTCTTGGTATTTCTTGGTCAAGTGGTGGGTTACTCTTCCTAGTGAAAGAGTAGAGGAGGATCTTCTATTCAATATTTTGTCTATCTATATTTAGGAAGTTTTTTTGGGTTTTCTTCCCCATGAGGGTTTACCAAGATAATTTGTGTGTCTCTATTGTTTATGTGATTGCCTCTCTTTCAGTGATCTTATTTATATAACCAAAGTGCTAAATGATTGTAATAATAAAGAAGAATTGTAATTTCTAGTTGTATAAGTAAAACTTCAACATGGTATCACAACAGACCTGAAAGAGACCAACTCATAGTTTATAAAGAAGTGGCTAGCCTCAACGCACCTTCTCCAAAGTTCAGTTTTCATTATTGTAGTTGCTGCAGAATTAGGGTTTCTGCATAAACCCTAAGTGTGACGATTTTAATTTTTAAGGAGAATGTTAGGGGAAGTAACCACATCTAGGAGCTCACCCTAGGAGGGCACATCTAGTCCCTAGATCATAATTCCGAAATTTGAAGTTTGAAAAAATTAGGCTTTGCTCATAAAACCCTAAGTTGTAGTTGTAGTTGCACTTGAAGTACTCGTTGTGGTTGCAGTTGTAGTATCATTTGTAGTTGTAGTATCAGTTGTAGCTACAGTTCTAGTTCCTTCATACCAATTCCTTCGTACCAGATCCTTCATGCCATTTGCAACACAAGTTGCAGTGCCAACACCAGTTGTAGTACCAGTTGCAGTGAAAGTTTTTTTGAAGTGTTGATATTGATTTTTTATTGTCCTGGTGTGTCTTGCCCTAGAAAATCCCCATCTAAATTTAAGTTACATGTTGAAGCACCTTTGAAATTTTTAAAGGTTTGTTATTAATTTTTGTTGCAATCGGATGGTGCCACTACCTATCGATACTATCAGAGGTATGTACTTACATATGTTTAAACTGTATCATTATTTTTAAAGGTTATTTGTAGGAGAAATAATATTTTGTCTAAACAACAATTGTAGATCCAGAAGGATCTCAAATCGAGCACATTCAGAGGAATAATTCACCCCAGGTTTGATTAATTTTATATGCCTCTATTTGTTATGGAATTATTGTGATCTTATTAACATCTAGATTTGTTGAGGTTATCATTATCATACTAATCATTGGTCAACATTAAAATCAAAGTATTAGATTGATTACAGTTGATATTATAGAGATTATTCTCTAACCCAGTTTTCTTTCAAGAAATCATATTATCTTAGTAAAGAGGACATGTTGAAGAAAATACTTGTCATCTTGAATGAAGGAGACTTAGAAGAAAATAAACACACTCATTCTTGAGGACAAGACTTCGGGTTCCAGGTTTGATTTATTAAATTGATAATCTTCAAATTTAAACATATCAAGTTTGATAACTTATAAACACTATAGTTCTGATAGAAACCTTTGAAAAAAATTATTATTGAATACTTGGTAGCATGTGAGCACTATTGAGATAAATGCTTGTTGTAATAATTTACTAGATATAACTAACAACTCCTCTAGGAGAATCTTCTTGTTTTGTTTCCAGGTTACCATGGATGAATGATTGATCAGAACACTAGAAAACTGTTTCTCTCATTTATTATTATTGTATTTCTTACTTTTGATCCATGTTTGAGGTAGGTCACAAGTGATAGCTCTGAAGGAGCTACTGTGATGATTGTTCTTGCTAAAATTTTTTTTATTATTATAAAGAGTATTATCTTTGTCTATTTTTTCTGCCTTGTTTTTATTGTTCTGGGAAGGTGATCCAGGTGGATATCAGTGGCCACCCACCTATTCCAACTGGCTCAAAACATTTTTCTGGCAACTTACTATTTTTAGCAATTTTTGGTTCCTAAACTTTTGGGGCCATTTTGAGGGCCTAAATGAAGGTTTTTCGCGATCTATCTCCTCCATAATAGCCAAAGTATCTGAATGAGCCCCCAAAATAAAACTCCTCGATTATACCTTTACGACGATCTATCATGGCCCCAAATGGAGATTGTATGCCAAAGTTACGCCCTCGCGAAGTTGATACACCAAACTACCCAAAACGGGGTCCACAAAAATGTTGGCTTTTCATCGTCCGGGGTTAGGGTTTTGGATTGTATTTATGATAAAAATGCCTTTGGAGACTCATTTTAAAATCATCTTCTTGTGAATGTGAGTATCAGAGACATATTTTCTTAAAGATAAGTTGCCACCATTCTAGTGAGTCTTTCACTCTGTATTTTTACGGTCTTTGTACATTTTCTCTCATTAATAGAAAATTGTGTATTACTGTATCTTTGTGTTTATGGTTGCATCTCTGATAAATTTATGTTATATTATTGGATATATGAGATATCTCTGTACATTTCTTTATTATATCTTCTCTCTCATTTCATGCTGAAAATAATCCAGATCAGTGGTATCAGAGCAGGCTTCTCTTGATCATTTTTCAGTGCATGTCCTCGATGAGGTCCGAGTATATAAATTTGGGTCTTGAGCTTGTCTCTCTTGAGGAAAATCTCTCTCTCATGCTAAAGAAACCCTCCATGGAGGAAGAAAATAAAAATGACAAAGCGAATGATTCTATTAATTTGTTGCTTGAGCAACCTCTCACGTGATAGAGAGATGAAATGATGGATAATTTTTCCCACATACTTCAATGCCTGTCGATAAAAAAAGGAACATATTCATCAAGTGGACACTTTGGAGGCACCTCTCCTTTCAAGGTACAAGTTAATTTTTATATTCCCATATTTGAAGGACAGATAGATGCAGATGCCCTAAAAAAATGGTTAAATCTGCTAGAAGGTTATTTCTCTGTTCATAATTTCTTCGATAGGGAAAAGATCACCTTCACACTCCTTAATGCTCTCCCCCATGTCAAACATTGGTGGGAAACTTACTGCGAGAAAATTTCCACATAGGATTCTGGAATATATGGGGTCTAGCCCACTTGGTATTTTTGTGTGGATGCGGTAAATGAACAATATTACCCTGTTGGATACTATGAGGAACAATACATGAGATGGACCACACTGTGGCAAGAGAAGGGCCAAGCAGTTTTGAATTTCACCAATACCTTCCATACCTTGCACATAAATATGGGTATCAAATACTCTGAATGACATTTGGTTCTAAAATACCATGGGGAACTACATAGATACATCCAAACTGAAATGGATTTTCTAGACATCACATCACTCGGTGTTGCTTATCGATATGTTGTTAAAATTGAGCACAAATTTAAGCACTAGAACAAATGGGATTTCAGGTATGCAAATACACAACAACCAAAGTATGATAAAGATGACCCTAGCAAACAATATCTCAAAAACCAGTCCAAGCCACAAAAAAATAAGCGTCACGGAAAGACGAAGAAGGACACTGAAAAATGGTGTGATTTCCACAAAACCCCCTGGAACAACACCGATAAATGACACTCAAAAAATTCATTGGTGTTCGATATCAAAGAAACGGATTTGAAACCTGATTCAGAATATGATTTGGAAAATACTGATAGAAGATAGATAATCGACATAGACCCCACTACCATTGTCGCGACTGCAACAATTGTACCAGAAGAACCAGCATATCCTAAACATGGGAAGCACCTTTTTCATTCACAAATGTGGTTGAAGGGGACCCCTCTACATTTTATTGTTGATAGCGGAAGCCAGAATAACCTCATCTCAACAAAGGTCATCAAACAGTTGGGATTGTTGACAACACCACACCCACAACCATACAACATCGGGTGGCTTTGCCAGGGACGAGATCTTTGTGTTAGCCATTAGTGTCAATTTTCATACAGCATGCAGCCCTTCAAGGATGAGGTATTATGTGATGTTTCCCCGATGGATGTCTGTGATGTTCTCTTGGGCCAGCCATATATGTGGAAGCTCCACGCTATCTATTGGAACGCGTTTAATTTTGAGATTTTGATCTTTAGACTTTGCCTCTTAGAAATAAAATTTTCACCCAAAAGGAAAAAAAAACTTAGAGATTCTCCTTTTAAATTTAAAGATAAATCCATTGCTTGTTGAAAAGGCACTTATGATATCCACCATCAATTAGCTACTCTAATTTTATCAAATGGTCTTAATGATCTCTAAACTATAGACGCTACTTGAGTTTCAAAAAAAGTCTCTAACGTTCGCTTGGAATATTCATTCTTTGAGTGTTCCAGCATGTTACACATTATTTTCGTCATCCCTATGACCGTTAATTATGTAAACCTGTCTGTAGTCTTCAGAGGGGTTAGTGGCCTGAGTTCCTGAATAAAGAAGGGAGAAGAACTTTTTCTAAGAAAAGAAGTTGCATTTTCCTTTGTAAAATCCCTATAAAAAAGGAAGCTCACAGGCTGCATTATAGCTAGGGTGCGAGAATGCTTGATTCTCACAGGCTACATCATAGCTAGGTCATGAGGAGTTCACAGACTTCTCTATAGGCAGGGTGCGATAATGCTTACACGTGGGAAAAATGAGTGTTTTCTCGAATCTTCTAGAAGGAGAAACTTCCATGGTGAGGTGGCATACAAATGGTTTGGATCTTACTCGCTTTCATGATTTAGTGGGATCATCCTAACCTCCTCACCTTATCCTCTTCAGCTTATAAAAGGAGTGGAGCTCTCATGGAGAACGACTAAGTTGGATTTGGCTTGGAATTATTAGCTTGGTTGGAGTGTCTTTGAGTTTTGCCTTTGTCAAGATAGATTGTGAATATTATCAGATCTATGCTTTTATAATTCTTGGAGTGGAAGTGTGTGGGGAATGAAGGACAGTTGGAAGGGACATTATGAAATCAAGGCCATGGTTGTAATCTCTCTTTCACATTTAATATGATACAGTAATATGATTCTTTCCTATAAATCTTGTTGTGTTTTATTGTATGATTCCTTGATCACATACATAGGTTGACATTGAATATACTTTGCTATCTTCACTTTGGTTGGTTTGTGTTGTCTTGGACCCAATTTCACAAGAGCACCGGAGCGAAGCGGGAACAACAGAGACCTAAGGAAGCGATATAAAATTATGTCACTCATTCCTTCTTATTAGTAGATTCAATGACTGCAACTTAGGGAAAGAGTCGTGTCCTGTCCTATTTTGTTCTAGATCCAGGTGGATCTAGGGAGATCAATTAGTGTTCACATATACCGATTTATCTCATAACACAGCAAGTTTAAACAATGAGAACTCATGAATGTTGAAACACCAAAGTACTTAAGGCTAATTCAAGTTTTAAAACATGATAAAGTAAAACATAAAAAATGAGTAATAGGAGATTTACGTATTCGTGAATTTTAACTTTGGGAAATTTATACCCTAATTGTGTCCAACACTCACAAACGTCGAAGTATTAAAGATATGTATGATTGGATAAAGATAATGATTTGAATTGTGATTAGCAGGTTTTATTCAGCGAAGAGCTTACATATTTCCCTTGTTACAGGCAGGCTAATTTTTTACGCCACGAATATTTGTAGGGAAGCTTGACCTTAGAATCTAGTGGAACGATAAATCAACTCAGAAGCTGGATAAACTAAGAAAAGGACCAAATATAGAAGGGAAGGGGATAAATAGACAAAAAATGGAGCACAAAATCTGTGGAGCACTAAGTCCCCGAAGTGAGAAATCTGACGCCGCATGTCCGTTTGATTTGGATGACTGGGATTTACTTCGGAGCTTCGAGCTTCGGGCGTTCGATATGCTTAACATCGCAAACCTCCCAAAGTGTTGACTCCCCAAAGTGAGGGATTTGGCACCGCATGTCCGTTTGATTTGGATGGCTGAGATTTACTTCAAAATTTCAAGCTTCAGGTGTTCCAAGATACATAACATCGCAAATCCACCAAAGTGCAGGATCTCCTGCCACATGTCCACTTCAATCAATAGTCCAGATGAACTCTGGGCTTTGGGACTTTGGGAGTTTTCACTTTATACTTCCGCATTTCCTCCGAAGTGGTTATCCTCCAAAGTACATGATCTCCTGCCACATTTCCACTTCGATCAATGGTCCATATGGACTTCGGGTCTTTGGGATTTATTTACTCAGTATTGCTTGCCTCACCCTAGAGTTCGAAATAGCCGAATATGGGAATCGTCTGACACGTTTTCCCCGCTCATATAGACGAATAGGAATTGTACAAAAATATCTTTATCTTCTCTACATATGACCAAGAGTTGTGACCTTGTCTTAACTTTGGACTCTTATCTCACTTTGTGAAGATCAAAAATTGAATTTTTATGGATCATGCAGATCAGTGTCTAACAGCGATTATGGGGGGTGAAGTCGTGCGAGGTTTAATTTCGAAGGGTGGTCCCTCAATTTAAACCATGATTTTCTCTCGGGGGTATGTGGCATCATTAGATGCATTGTGAGATGAAAAGCAGGTTTCTTCAAACCACCCCCTTGCACCCCCGTAAAATAGAGAAACGTAAAAGGACACTCGAGCAACACCTATCATCCGCGTCATGTACCCCATTCACCATCCAGTTTTCTTTTGTCACACCTTCCACATCAGTTACCCCATTTAACTCATCACCTACACTTTTCCCCATGTCATCCAATTCATGAGAATTTACTCTTTCTAGTAATTGTTAGCCATCACATGACGTGCCAACGACGAGATACCTATCACATTATCACTCCCCCCCCATATTTTCAACTGATATTATTTTTCTAGTAAACGCATCCAAAGAACAAATAACAATGGAATCAAATGACGAGGACATAAAACAAATGATTATGGCAGCCTCAATGGACATGTGTGTCCAATTCAAATAATGAAGGAAAATGAGCACGTCTGTGAGAATATGAAGAGACAGATGAAAGCGCCAACTCAAATAATATATTCCTATTGTCATTTCATTTGAATTACATTCTATTTTTAGGAGATATTGTATGAAGTCCAACGGTTTTGAGTTGTGACAATTTTTGTATAAATAGATAGATTTTAGATCTATTCAAGAAAAAAAGGGGGGCTTAGAGCCCAATGTGGGGGATTCTTCTTGTCGGATGTAATAGATAAAACTCTCCTTTTTTAGTATTAATACAAGTGCAAACAGAGATTCTAATTTTCGTTCAGTTTGAGATGTGTGTTTCTCTTGTATTTCCATACCTCTGAATTTCCTTATGCAATTCCTCGATAAGTGGTTGATTGCAATTTAGTATCACAACTAATGTAATCACACTATATCAATAATTCATCAGGTGAGAAGTTTTTCCTATGTATTTACTATAAGTAAAGCAAGACCTGCAAGCTCTTTGAATTACTACATCTCATATCATGTTCAAGGGTGTGATCTCTACTTTTCTTTCACTGTAAACAAGGTGAGACTCTTCTGCAATTGATTCATTTCTTTTTTTAATAGTTTTGTAACTCTTCTTCACACCATTTAGTATTATAATTGTGACTCAAACGACGAAATACAACCTCTTTCCTGTCCTATTATTAATTTCATTTAAGAATAATTTCTCGTATAACTAAAGGTAGGAAAATCACTCTTTAAAACATTCTCTTTAAACATTCATGATTCTTGACATTACTCTTTGATCCTTAGGGTTAATCTCAAGAACAACACTATCTATGAGTCTCAACCCCATAGTGTCATTATTATTCTAGGGGTTCATCTCTACTGTAATATCCCTAGGTCGAACCTAGTTGTGAATGTAAATTAAAATGTACTTAAGCTGGTGAGTTGTTTGATATCATTTTTGTATGCACCTTTCATTGCATAGTGTGTGCATGTATTGCTCAGTAAAATGATGAAGTGTGCACATTCTTGGAATATAGCGTGCAACAACTTGAGTGCGCGCGATTTTGAGGCCAGGGAGCCTTTGTGTATATGCTAAATTTTATAGGTTGGTGAGCTAGTTATTATAAGTTAGGATGTGTATGTTTTGATTAGGGTAGAGAGCCTAGATGTTAAAGGTCAGTGCGCCTACTATTGTATATATCTCATAATTAATATAAAATACATCATTGTGCACAGACCGACCACGATAAAAGAGTATGGGGGACTAAACTCCACTAGTTAGGGAAAGGGTGGGGGATTAAAGTTAAGAAAAGGGCTAAGCTAGGGAGCTTAAGCCAAAAAAGAATATTCTATTAATATTTCTTAAAATATAAAGTATGGATAATTATTTTATCCTAAGTTCTAAAGATGGGGACAAGTGGGCCAAAGTATATCCCAACATGACAAGTGTCAAGTTGGGGACATGCATACATATTGTTGGGACTTAGTTCATTTTCCATCATTCCTCCCATATTTCAGTCATCCAGTCAATCACTCTGTGATCATCCACACACTCATTGAGCTATCCTTAGGACCTTCATGTCATTGTACCTGAACCTGTATCCATAACCATATTTTTTTATATACCTGGTTAGATTGGGAACTAGACTAAAGAAGCAGGTTGTCAGGCCCGTGGGATATTGAAGAGGCGGGTTTTCAGGTCCGTGATCAATTTCTCCATGGGTGAGAGAATTGTTGGGGAATTTATTTCCTGAAGGTGCTAAACTACAACTAAAGAGCTCTGAGACTTCCTGTTCGACCTGTTGATGAAGCCTAGAAAGGAAGTGGGGTAGCCGAAGGACTGTTGAGCAGAGAAGGGGCACACTTCCTGGGGTGGGACAAGCATGTGAGGAATGAGGGACTATAGACTATTAGTTTGAGTTGGAATCTATGATGAAGTCTTTCCTGTTGTCTATGATCCTTTAGCTTGGTTAGGAATCCCTTTACCCAGGTGGATTTTAGTCCCAGTTCAGGGGTGACCCACTTCTGAGAGGATGAGTAGTGTGGTCTAAGGCTGTGAGGTTTGTGGAAGGTCTGCACGCAGTTGATGACATTATTACCAAGATAAGTGTCAATTTTGTGATAAATTTACATGTTGCATTATTATTTACGTGTTCAGTTTTATGGGTTTATCCTATGCATTGTTATAACTGTTTGTATGTTTATGGGTATTTCCTATATATGTTGCATGTCTATGTTTACTATTATTTCAGTATGAATTCATGCTTTTACATAATGTATTTGTCTGTTTACATTTTAAATATGAATTTTTGCAAAGGTTCTGTGTGTATATGTTTTAATTGCATGCAGTTCAAGAAATTTATGTGGCATAGCTCAGTTTGGATGTTGGGTATGTTACAGTATGTTCTGCAGGGAGAATGAAAGCATTCTCTCGTGTAGTGTGGCCCGACATGGGTGGTCAGGGATGTTGCAATATGGTATTAGAGCTTCAATTTTAAACACTAAGTCTGGATGGGCTGAGAAAGTGGAGTTGAAGCAGAATTACATAGAGGATTTATTTCAAAGTGGCCAAATTTTGAGTTGCAGAGCGTTCATGGTAAAACGTAACAACAATTGTGTGGAATTGGGAAAAGCCCCAATTTATGTTGTTAAATTCATGGGAAAATTGAGAAATATGGCCATGTGGTGAGATATTGTTGATTTAATATCTGTTCTAGCACATTCAGACCTAGAATTCGTTGAATTTGAAGTCACAGTGAAGCCATGATAGTTGGCATGAGTTTTATAATTAAAATTCTCAATTCGTGAATTGAGTTTGGGAAAAAATTGTTCCAGAAATGTCAACCCACAATGATTTGTTGTCACAGAGTTTGAATTGGTGTTATCGGGGTGAAATTGAATAAATTCCATAGTTGTCGAATGTCTATGGTAGAAATTGGGAAAAAGTTAAGCAAAAGCCCCAATTTCTGCAGCAGAATTCATGAGGAATTGATGCTCATAAAAATGAATGTCCACAGGTGGGTGCATTAAAAATGCATGATGCATAGTAAAAGCTTGTGATATGTAAAAATTGGGCATTGCACGGAAAAATGTTGGTGTGAGAGTGCACGCGCTAAATTTTGGTGTCGCACGGAAAAATATTGGTGTGCAGCTGCGCGTGCTAAATTTAGCATTGCGCAGTGTTCACACACATAATAATGGTATGCGTGGTGTGCGTAGTAATGGAAGAGCGGAAATAAACTTTGTTGGTGTGCACGCAATGTGGGTATAAGTTGTCGCGCGACAATTTAGTTAATGGTGCGGATAGAGTATGGTTGCGCGGTGGGGGCGTACTAAAATTTGGCATGGTGCAATGCATAGACTGAATTGGGCACAAAATATTAGTGTGTGATACAAGAATTGTATGCAACAGGTAATAGAGCAAGAACCAAAGCTGCACGCGGTGGATATTGGCATGTGACACAAAAGTAGTGCATGCAAGTTATTGGCACGACAGAGAAGTGATGCATGGTGGTTATAGGTGCACGAAGCATGATTTACCTTGTGGTGTTGATGCGCATGGTAAATTTGGGTGTACAGGTTGAAATTTGTGCGCAAGAAGTTGTTTGGAGGGTGAACAACAATGAAAAACCAATGATTTTCTATGACGTTTTATATCATTTAAACATCATCTTTTTGCAGTGCGTTTTTAAGTCCCTTAAGAGCATTTTTAGCAACACAAAAACCACGAGAACATACTGTGACAATGCACATTGTTTCTCTACAAATCAAATAAAATATCTCGGAGAGAGATTTATAATGGTGTAAACCATTCGTCAAATGGATCTTTTATGATAAAGTTACAACACAAACAGTGGAGGGTAAATTTTAAGACCCAACTAACTTCAAAGAGCTATAACTTTCTGCTCCAGAATCAGATTGAGGTGCAGGAGAAGTCAATGGAAAGATATTGAACCATATAAGATATTCCTAGATATTAATTAAATTTATGGGCATGTTAAAATTTTTTAATATGGAAAATAAGGTCCCTGTATCATACCAGTTACAATATGGTATTTTGGTATGGGATTTCAGCAAGCTGTAACTAGCATCCCAGAACCCAGAAAGAGGTGAAACTTGGACATATTGTCCAGAATGTGTATACGAAGAAACCCAATTGAGGTCATACAAAAAATACAATGGAGTATATGCAAAAATTCATAATTATAGCGCAAATTTGCGCCAAGTAGAAGAGTGAACAGAAAAATTAATGGGAAATTTTTAAATAGCCATAAATTTCTGCTCAGGACTTGGAATTGAGAATGGGAGAAGGTTTTGGAAAGGTCTTGGACAATGGAATCTAAATATCCACCTAGAAAATTGATTTGGCATTCAAATTTTTATGAAACCATATGAAATAATTATGATATATTATTGAACCAAAATGGTTCATATTTCTCATGAAATTGTTGAAACAATTAGCCTGACAAAATTTTGTTGGCTTCACATTTTGCAGAGTTAACAACAACTAGATCAGATCAGGATCAACACAGATTCCATAATAATGGAAGAGGTACAGGGGAATTATAGCCAGGAATATGATATTAGAGGGATGAATGTCCATTTGGGCATTGAAGGAACAAACTCCAATGGACATGGAGAAGGAAGGGATGAAAACATGAATATGGTAGAGACCATTAAAAATTTGTAGAAAGGTGTCCAAAGCCATAAATTTTTTAATGAAAGGATTATGAGAGCCAAGGAGCAGCAGGATGACTTCAACATGAAATTAATGCAGAGATTGAACATAATAGAAAATAAGTTGGGTAAGGAAGTGGCTTAAGCAAATCAGGAAGTCATAGGTCTCTCGATGAGAAAAGAATAACAAGAAGTGTTAGCAAATATCACCATCACTCCTCGAGGGATTCCAACAAGAGATAACATAGCAGCTCAAGTCCATCCCCTGTTAGGAAGCATAAGAGGTCTGGGGTGGATGAGCTACGAGGATAAATGAACAAAATCAAGCCTCCTACATTTGATGGTGAGCACAAGAAGGATGAAGATGCAGGGACATGGTTGTTGGGCATGAAGAAGTATTTTCACTTGCATAATTATTCTTCTCATGCAGAAGGTAGAATTACCATCTATCAACTCAAGGGAAAGGCATCCATGTGGTGGGATCAACTTGTGCAGGTGAAACACATTAAAGAGAAAAGTGTTACTTGGATGGAATTCAAGAAGTATTTTGAGAAGAAATACTTGAATAAGATATATTATGACAAGAAAATGAAAGAGTTCTTTGAACTCAAGCTTGGGAGTATGACCATTGATGAATATGAAAGAAAGTTTTTAGAACTTTTGAAGTATGTCTCTTTCATCAAGGATGAGACAATTAAAATTCAAAGGTATTTGAGTGGATTGCCATCATTCATCAGTGACAAAATATAGTATGATGATCCAAATACATTGGAGGAGACCATAAGGCGAGCTAAATTCCTATATGATCATAAAAATGCAAGGCCAACTTTCCACAAATCTTGTGAAGAAAAAAATAAATTCAAGATGGATCAGAGGAAGAAGGGAAATAATCCACCATTCTTCAGAAATAATACTCAGGGACAGGCAACTTCAAGAGAACCCAGAATGATTGAGAAAGGGGGTCAAAGGCCAAGGCATCCGCATATTCAAGGTTGGGGTTGTAAAGGAGATCATATGTTCAGATATTGTCCTCACATAGGTGAAAAAGTGAGGACTATTCAAAATGTGAAACAAGCTGAAACAATGGAGGACATGGGAAAAAATATACCAAGGATCTATGGAGCCCTGAACAACAAGCAAGCAGAGTATCAGTCACACATTATTGAAGTGGAAGCTGAATACTAGAGCCAAAATAAAATTTAATGAGATGGTTAAGTTATGTCTTATGGACATGAATGGGCTGAGCACCAGGGCAGATTTGAACATCTTTCCTTTAGGTTCCTATGACTGTCTAATTGGGATGGATTGGTTGGATCAACATCATGATATCCTATACTGTCATAACAAGGAATTTACTTTCTTGGATGAGGAAGGGAGTATAAGGAAAGTATAGGGAATTCCTAGGGCAGTAACCATCAGAGAAATTTTAGCATTGCAGTTGAAGAAATGTTACAAGAAAGGGTGTCAAATATTTTCAGCTCATATGGAAGAGACACCTGAAGATAAGGTGCCAAATTTGGAAGATCATGTAGTACTGGAAGAATTTGAATATGTTTTCAAGGAGGTACAAGGACTAAACCCAACGAGAGATATTGATTGCTCTATAAATTTAATTTCTGGAGCAGCTCCAATGTCAAAGACTCCTTACAAAATGAGTACACGAGAGTTGAAGGAGTTGCAAATGCAGATTGAAGAACTTCTGAAGAAGGGGTATATATGCCCAAGTGTGTCACCTTGGGGTTCCCCATTATTTTTATTGAAGAAGAAATATGGGACATTAAGATTGTGCATTGATTTCAGACAGTTGAATAAAGTGATTGTTAAGAACAAGTATCCTTTGCCAAGTATTGATGATCTTTTAGATCAATTGAACGATGCAAAGATATTTTCAAAGATAGATCTCAGGTCAGGATACCATCAGGTAAGGATTAAGGAGGAATATATCAACAAGATTTCCTCCAGGATAAGGTATGGTGATTATGAGTTCACAGTGGTGCCATTTGTGTTGTCAAATGCACCAGTTGTTTTCATGTGCTTAATGAATGGTGTTTTCCGAGAATATTTAGACAAGTTTGTCATTGTCTTTTTGGATTAAATTCTAATATATTCTATGTCAGAGGAAGAGCATGAACATCATTTGAGGATGGTGTTGCAAGTATTAAGGGAGGATCAGTTGTATGCCAAATTGAGCAAGTTCTCATTTTATCAAAATCAAATTCATTATTTGGGGCATATCATTTCAAAGGATGGATAGTAGTGGATCTAGAGAAGATATAAGCCATTAGAGAATGGTCAGTGCCAAAGAATGTGATAGAGGTTAGATCATTCATGGGTCTTGCAGGCTACTATAGGAGATTTATTGAAGGATTCTCAAAGATTTGACACTCAATCAATTCCTTACAAAAGAAGGGTGTGAAGTTTCAGTGGACATTGGATTGTGAAAAGAGTTTCCAACACTTGAAACAATTATTGACAAGTGCTCCAATACTAAGGATTGCAGAACCAAATGAAGACTTCATTGTATGTAGATATGCATGTAAACAAGGACTTGGTGGAGTCCTCACTTAAAATGGGTTTGTTATATGTTATGAATCAAGGAAGTTGAAGGAGCATGAAAGACACTGTCACTCATGATTTGGAGTTGTCATCCATAGTGCATTCCTTGAGGAAATGGAGACACTACCTCATGGGGAAAAGGTTTGAGTTGAGGACAAACCATAATGGTCTGAAATATTTATTTGATCAGCCAACTCTAAATGCTAGGCAAAGTAGATGGTTAGAATTTCTAAGTGAATATGACTTTGATATAAATCATATCAAGGGGAAAGAGAAGAAAGTGGCTAATGCACTCAGTGGAAGAGTGCATGAAATGCATGCTACAACCATTAGCATGTACCAATATGATTTGAAACCCATAATTTTAGAGGCTACAAAATTAGATTTGCAATTCAAGGAATTACTGGAAAAATTACAGCAAGGTAATTTGTAGTAGAAAATCGAAGAATATAAGCTAGATAATGATGAAATTCTCATGTACAGGGGTAGAATTTATGTACCAAATTCCCATGAATTTAAAAATATAATATTGAGGGAAATTCATAATGTACCTTATGTTGGACACCCAGGTCATCAAAAAACTATTGTACCTGTCAAGGGCCAATATTATTGGCCATGCATGAAGAAAGAAGTTGTTGATTTTATTTCCAAATGTTTGGAATGTCAAAAGTTAAAGGATGAGCATAGACACCCAGCTGGTTTTCTACAACCATTACCCATTCCTAAGTGGAAATGGGAAGTTGTAACAATGGATTTCATCACCAAACTGCCCATAACAAACAAGGAACATGATTATATCATGGTAGTGGTGGATAATCTTACTAAAGTTTCCCATTTTATTCCAGTTAATCTCACTCACAAGGCAGACAACATTGTTGATGTTTATATGAGGGAAATTGCTCGATTACATGGCATACCCAAGACAATTGTGTCTGACAGAGATCCAAAATTTACCTCAAAATTTTGGAAAGGATTATTTAATGGATTTGGAACAAATTTGAATTTTAGCACAACTTATCATCCAAAATCAGATGGACAAATAGAGAGGGTGAATCAGGTGATTGAAGATATGTTGAGGATGTATGTGATGGATAAACCATCAAAATGGTAAGACTGCGTACACTTGGTAGAATTTTCTTATAACAATGGGTACCAAACATCTTTAAAGATGATCCCATTTGAGGCACTTTATGGCAAAAAGTGTAACACACCAGTAAGTTGGGATAAACCAGCAGATAGAATAGTGGTTGGGCCAGATTTTCTCAGGGGAATGGAGGAGAAAATGATAAAAAAAAATAAAAATTAAAGGCTACCTAGGATAGATAGAAAATATATGTTGATAAGGGCATAACTCACAAGGAATTTGAAGTGGGAGACCATGTATTCTTGAAAGTGAAGGCCAACAGAAGTTCCTTGAAATTGTGAAAGTGTTCAAAGTTGGAAGCTCGCTATTGTGGGCCATTTGAAATCCTAGAGAGGATTGGTCCAGTGGCTTATATGATTGCATTGCCTGCATCTATGTCTGTTCATAATGTATTCCATGTATCTTTTCTCAAGAAATATACATGATGCTAATCATGTTATTGATTGGAATGTGATTCAGGTGGAGCAAGAAGGCACTTTCCAAGTGCATGCGATACACATTCTGGACTGAAAAATAAAACATCTCTGAAATTGATCCATAGGGCTTATAAAGGTCCAATGGAAATGGTATGGTCCTAAGGATGCCACTTGGGAGCATGAGGATGCAATGCGGGAATAATACCCGCATCTTTTCGAGGATTTTTGAAATTTTGTTGTATATGTGTACATGGTGCACTGAGGACAATGCATAAATAAGGGGAGGGGAGGGGATTGTAATATCCCTAGGCCGAACTCAGTTGTGAATGGAAATGAAAATGTACTTAAGTTGGTGAGTTGTTTGATATCATTTTTCTATGCACCTTTCTGGCATAATGCACGCATGTATTGCGTAGTAAAATGATGAAGTGTGCACATTCTTGGTATATCGTGCGCAACAACTTAAGTGCACGTGATTTTGAGGCCAGGGAGCCTTTTTGTATATGCTTCATTTTATAGGCTGGTGAGCCAGTTGTTATAAGCTAGGATGCTTATGTTTTGATTAGGCCAGAGAGCCTAGATGTTAAAGGCTAGTGAGTTAAATGTTGTATATATATCATAATTAATATAAAATACATCGTTGTGCACATACCGACCATGATAAAAGACTACGTGGGACTAAAATACACTAGTTAGGGAAAGGGTGGGGGATAAAAGTTAAGAAAAGGGCTAAGTTAGGGAGCTTAAGCCAAAAAAGGAATATTATATTAATATTTCTTAAAATATAAAGTATGGATAATAATTTTATCCTAAGTTATAAAGATGGGGACAAGTGGGCCAAAGTAGCTCCCAACATGACAAGTGTCAAGTTGGGGACATGCATACATATTGTTGGGACTTAGTTCATTTTCCATCATTCTCCCCATCATTCCTCCCATCTTTTATTCATCCAGTCAATCACTCCATGATCATCCACACACTCATTGAGCCATCCTTTGGACCTTCATGTCACTGTACCTGACCCTGTATCCATATCCATACTTGTTTGTATACATGGTTAGCTTGGGAGCTGGACTGAAGAAGCAAGTTGTCAGGACCGTGAGAAATATCTCTCTGGGTGAGAGAATTATTGGGGAATTGATTTCCTGAAGGTGCTAAAATACAACTACAAGGATCTGAGACTTCCTTTCCAGCCTTTTTCTAAAGCCCATAAAGGAAGTGGGGTAGCCGAAGGACTATTGAGAAGAGAAGGGGCACTCTACCTGGGGTGGGACAGGCATGTGGAGAATAAGGGACTGTAGGTTGTTAGTTTGAGTTAGCATCTATGGCAGATTCTTTCCTGTTGTTTATGAGCCTTTATCTTGGTTAGGAATCCCTTTACCTGGGTGGAGTTTAGTCCCATCTCAGGGGTGACCCACTTCTGAGCGGATGAGCAGTGTGGTCTAAGGCTGGGAGGTTCATGGAAGGTATGCACGTAGTTGGTGACATTCTTACCAACATAAGTGCCAATTGTGTGATAAATTTACATGTTGCATTATTATTTACGTGTTCAGTTTTATGGTTTTATCCTATGTGTGGTTATAATTGTCTGTATGTTTATGGGTATTTCCTGTATATGCTGCATGTCTATGTTTATGATTATTTTAGTATGAATTTGTTCTTTTACATAATGTGTTTGTTTGTTTACATTTTATATATGAAGATCCACAAAGGTTCTGTGTGTATATGTTTTAATTTCATGCAGTTCGAGAAATTTATGTGGCATGCCTCAGTTTGGATGATGGGTATGTTACAGTATGTTCCATAGGGAGAATGAAAGCATTATCTCGTGCAGCATGGCCCAACATGGGTGGTCGGGGACGTTACAACATGGTATCAGAGCATGAGAGACTTTTTTGGAGTGGCATGGCCTGACATGGGTGGCCATGGATGTTACATCTACAGGATACCAGAGGTATTTCTAACTATTGCCCCACATAAACAATGTCGCAAGGTAGTATACAATATTACAAAATTTAGCTTCTTCCCAATATGTTCAAAAGGTGAACGAAAGGATACTACAACCACTACAACCTTGAACCAAGCACCTTCTATCCAACAGAAGTAGATCGAAAAGATTGCAGCAAAGTGCATATACTCCTTCTGCACTCAGTCATCTCATGTAGCCCAACTGGTTGAACAAATTCAAACCTGCCAACAATGGGTTCGTGACAACCTTCCACAAACTAGGCAGTGCAACATCTCCAGCAAGGCAAGCAACTCACCAAGCTTCAGATTCAACAATCGCTTTCCCCTCTCCCCGAGAACTCAACACAATGGAGACAATTTCTTCCTAAGGAGGGAGGATTGATCCAGGTGGATATCGTTGGCCACCCACCTATTCCAACTGGCTCAAAATTATTTTCTAGCAACTTCTTATTTTTAGCAGTTTTTCGGTTCCTAAACTTCTGAGGCCATTTTGAGGGCCTATATGAAGGTTTTTTTGGGATCGAGCTCCTCAATCATTAACAAAGAATCTAATTTATGCCCCAAAATGAATCTCCTAGACGATACCTTTCCAACGAGCTATCGTGCAGCCCAAACATAGATTGTATGGCAAAGTTACGCCTCCAGGAAGTTGATACACTAAACTATCCAAAACGGGGTCCACAAAACTATTGGCTTTTCATCTTCCGGGTCTAGGGTTTTGAATTTTATTTATGATAAAAATTCCTTTGGAGCCCCATTGTAAAATCATCTTCTTGTGAATGCGAGTAGAAGGCACATCTCTTCTCAAAGATAAGTTGCCACCATTCTAGTGAGTCTTTCACTCTGTATTTTTACAGTCTTTGTACATTTTCACTTATTAATAGAAAATTGTGTATTACTGTATCTCTGTGTTTATGGTTGCATCTATGATACATATCTATTATATTATTGGATATCTTATATATATCTATACATTTCTTTATTATATCTTCAGTCTCATTTCGTGCCAAAAATAATCTAGATCAGCAGGTCACAGGTGATAACCATGAAGGGATTTATAGTGATGGTTGCAGGAGGAAACATATTAGCTGAGATGTGGAGATGAATATCCAACTTCTATACATGATTGTATATATCCATGTACCAAATAAGAAGAAGAAGAATAAAAAGACACTTTTTCTAGATATAGAAAATTTTCATATGGAGATAGATCATGAGGATAAAAAGGCTCCAAAGATGATAGAACAAACTCCTCTAGTGTAGTTGATCCCTCTTGAGATCATCAGGAATAACTAGTAGATCCATAATGGCCTACCTAGAATCAATGCAGTAACTAGCGAGAGACCAACATGGTCCCATAACAATTTGCAGGCCGCAAATCCATATAGAATTGAAGTACCAGCTCAGAATGAGATATATTTCATAGGGAATCAACCCTCGTGATATAGTAAGGATGAGAAGCCTCCCTAGGACCATTCATAGATATGCATAAGCTTGATTTGTGTCCAAAGAATTAGTCGAGCATGAGGGAGAAGACTATAATGAGACACTTTCTCCAGTAATCAGAAGAAGTATATATAGAACTAACATTATTCATTAAAAGAAGTCGATACAATATATATATAATCCATGTATTTGAGATTGATTTATCTCGAGTGGCAGTTGGTGCAGTACATGAGTCGGGCCATGGAGACATGACTATAGAAGATAGAGTTACCTCCATGAAATAAGAAGAGCTACTTTCAATATCATTTATTGATCCACTATGAGTCTCAGATGAAGTTGTTGTCATGATAGATTAGAGGAGCTAATTTCATAATCCAACAGTTATAGTGAGAATGGAGCAGTCATTCTTAGCTTCAAAAAGATTAGTTGCAAGTGCAGAGTCCCATTTCCAAAAGGAATAGTTGTAGAGAGAGTAGAGGACATACTATCATACAGTGAGACAAATAGTGTTATGCAAAAAGCACATAGAACCAACACATTATTATGCATATTGAGTTACAACTGAGAAAGTGTACCAGGTTGGTACAATGTGATGTGAAAATTTGGTTTCGAAGTATAGGACATGAAGACTCATGTCTACAAGTTGAAGCAAGATCCAAGAGCTTGGTATAACAGGATTGATAGTTTTTTTATGAGCTTGGGATTTACCAAGAGTAAATTTGATCCCAACCTTTACCTCAATATTGAGAATGATGGACCAATTATATTTCTTCTATATGTGGATGAATTATTCTTGACAGTTGAAGAAAATATCATCACAGATTGTAAGAAGAATCTTACTGCTAAATTTGAAATGAAGGACCTATTCCTAATGCACTATTTCTTAGGCCTTGAAGTATGGCAAAGAATAGAATAGATTTTCCTTATTCAAGGAAAGTATGTTGTGGAAATTATGAAGAGATTCAACATGATGAACTGTAGATCCATGTCCACTCCTATGGAGATGAATATGAAGTTACTGGATGATGCTTCGTCATAAATAGTTGATGTTACTCTATACATATAGATGATTGGTTCATTGATGTATCTGATGAACACTAGACCAAATATATGATTTATTGTGAATACCTTGAGTCAGTATCTGGTAGATCCCATACATGTTCACCTTGTAGTTGCAAATCATGCGATGAGATACCTTAAGGGTAATTTGGACTATTTCCTTTGTTATACTGGAGATTGTGACTTCAGATTGTATGGTTATACTGATTCAGATTGGGATGGAAGTGCTTTAGACAGAAAAATCACTTTAGGATATTGTTTCAGTTTGGGGTCAGCCATGACATCGTGGAAAAGAAGGAAGTAGTCCAATATTTATCTCAGCACAGCAGAAGCAGAGTACATTGTATCATGTTCCACCAGTTATGAAGCCATATGGCTTCAAAATTTGTTGACAGATCTATTCAATATGGAGATGGAAGATACTATGATTCTATGTGATAACCAGAGTTTCATAAAGATGACATAAGAAGACAATGTTCCATGATAAAATGAAGCATATAGAGATTTGGTATCATTACATTCATGATTGTTGGAATAGGGACATACCCAGGGTTTAATGCTTCAACAGTGCACCAACAAAACCCTAACTACCGGCCCTTTCGGCAACACCTGCGAAGCAGATGAAGTCTCACCCGAGGTAGAGGCAGAGGGGGTTGTAGGAATCAAGTGTCTACAACATAGCTGGGACACAGATCTGTGATCACAATACTTAACAAAGCACTTAGAAATTAACATCCATTAGTATGTACTCTTATTCACATCACAGGTTAAAACCCTAATTACAGAACAACACAAAATTCATCAAGACCTAATCACATCCAACTGTTTAGCACATAGCATCAAACAGATCTAACATTCATTCACATTATTAAGCACTAGGCTACTACATGAGATGCATCTAACATACATAAAGGTTAAAAAAATAAGAAAATGAAAGAATAATATAGCACAAAGCACATAACATAGGATATGCATGATTCACCCCTAGTGTGGGCCTATGTCCACCAACTCTTCTTCTTCTTTATTATCTTCTTCCAATCTTATTACATGCACAGAGCCACAAATCCAACTCCGCATAGTACTAGATATCTGTGTGCACCTCTCCATATCCTCCTTCCCCGAGTAGGTCATGCACCAAGACTTATTACAATAACTTGCACTTAGCACTGTAAGTCCTCAACACACAGCAGGCATGAAGCCAACCAATCATGCACTAAGACAATATAATCACATAGATCCAACAACTGACTCCTACTTACATTGCCTAACTACTTATTTATACATTAGAAAAGGGTCCTAGACATGGGTAAACCCATGGGCCAACATCACATACTCGTTACATAAACCCTAACAACCAAAGAATCCTACAAAAGGGGGTGGGCTCCCATGATCTTCGCTTCGCCTGAGCAATCCGTCTTCGACCAACCTTTCGAAGTCCAAAAATTGGTCAAACATGAAAAAGGTTCTCCAAAACTTGGTCAAGGGCCAATAAGCCCCCAACACTCACCTGTGACTCGTCTCGAGTCACTTTCATCTGGGAAATTCTTCTTCAAAGGCCTCAAGCTTGGCTTGATCTTCCTCAACCTACTGCTTCGCCAGAGCCTCCTACCCGGCGAACTCCTGAATGACATTCTCAGTGACCGGTCCTTCCAAGAGCTATTCCACCGTGGTGACCACTTGCTCCAGCTGTGCACCTCGTCCTTCGATCTCTTCAAAAATTGTGAAAGCTTTCTGTTGCACTGTCTAGAGTTTCTGGGTCACTTCCATGACTCTAATATAGATGGAATTGACCTGTTTCTGAATGGTGTGTACCTCTTCTGACCTTTTCATCTTCTCGACTGCTAATAGTAGTTTCAGCTATGCTTTTATTGTTGATGCTTGTTTCTTTGCCTACTGGAGCTTGGCTTCTAATGTTCTTAGTTCTGGGTCCTCTGCAAGGCGCTCGTAGGTCTGTGCACTTTTATTAATGAGTTTCTTGAATTCTAATGCCAATTCCTTGATTCTTTCGACTGCGATCCTAGCAGTTTCTTCCCTCTGGTCTCACACTTCCTGTGGAGTGCTCAGTACTACTTGCAGTTCCAGTTCTTCTACTCTTGCTTGAAGTTGTTGCATGGCTTCAGAGATTTTCCCCACCTATCTCTTAGTTGTTTCTTCTTTCATATGTGATCCAGGTGTATATTGGTGGCCACACACCTTTTCCAAATGGCTCAAAACAGTTTTCTGGCAATTTTGGCAATTTACTATTTTTAGCAGGTTTTAACATTCGGGGCCATTTTGAGGGCCCAAATGAAGGTTTTTAGAGATAAGGTTATCAATGATATTATGAGGCATTATTTATCCCCCAAAATGAATCTACTCAACGATACCTTTCCAACGAGCTATCACACACCTAAAATAGATATTGTATGCAAAAGTTACGACCCCGAGAAGTTGATGTACTCACTTACCCAAACGGGGCCCACATGAATTTTGGCGCTTCATAACCTAGGGTTAGGTTTTTGGATTTCTAGGGTTTTTGGAATTCCTACTTATGGTAAAAAGGCCTTCAGAGCCTCATTGTAATCATATTCTTGCGAATGCGAGTAGTCGTCACATCTCTTCTCAGTGATAAGCTGCCACCATTCTATCGAGTCTTTCACTCTGTATTTTTACAGTCTCTGTACATTTATTTCATTAATAGAAATCATGTATTACTGTATATATGTGTTTATGGTTCCATATATGATACATTTATGTTATATTATTGAATATCTGCGATATCTCTATGCATTTATTTATTATATCTCCGCTCGCATTTCGTGCCGAAAATAATCCGGATCAATCTGTGTTAGGCCCGACATAGAGAAAAGTGCTCTAGTGACTGCCTCCTTAACTCCCATATGCTCCACGATAATTTGTTCTTTTTCCTTCCGTATCTACACTCTGTCCTCTGTAAACTTCGCCTGGAGGTCATCTTTCTCTTGCTGCACAAGTCGATGTTGCTCTAGGGATTCCTCCTTTGATTTTTTCAAGGCCTCTATGGACTGCTCTTTTTCTTCCTGGACATGACAGAGGTGAGCCTCTGTCGCATATGCTAATATGCGTAGTTGGCTAGGCTCATCTCCCACTTCTATACCTTTTGATGATGATGTCATAGTAGATACTGCATGGCTCGAGTAGAGGTCTTGTTGTACCCCTTTCAGCTCCGCCTCAGTCTTGTTGTACATTGTCTCTTGCTTTTCTTTGTTGCACTGCAGAATATCCTTCGAAGTGTCAGCTACAGCGGCGATGATGAGATTAATGTCATCCACTATAAGCATAATCTGTAGTTGGGGCTTACTAGCTCGTGACTTCTTCCCTGCTGAAGGTTTCTTTGGGAAAACCTTTCTTTTCTTGGATGTTTCAGTCTCTAGAAGGGGATCTTTAGGTGGTGTCACTTCTCCATTTTCTTCCTTGTCTTCTTCCCCTTTGTCCCCTTCTTGGTCTATTTCTTCATCTCCTCCTCCTCCAATTGAATCTGGTGTAGTTTCCTTTGATGCATTATTCATTTCTTTCACTTCTTCCTTCTTCTTCTTCCTATTTTTGCTAGGTCCATCATACTCTTCTCGAGTGACTACAGGAATTTCGATGAGGTCGAGATCGGAGAGTTTGGTCTATTCAACTGGTACAAGGAATTTTGGAGGCCATTCCTTGGTTATTTCCTCCATATCTTCCTCGGTGAGCTTGTAATAGGACTAGATCTCTTCCTTGTGATGTAAATGAAGTGCCTGTTTGCATGGAAATTCGCAAGTGGCTTGAACCTATGGAGTGTATTCGACGTCGTGCAAGGGAAGGATTTAATGGCCCTCTTCAATTGTAAATAATAGGTGTGGAACACCACATTCGACTGCCATTGTTTTGTCATGCCGCTTGAATACTAGAGGGTAGTGAAATTTGCAGCCAATGGTTCGGATGACTCAATTTCAGGGAAGGTCGCTCCTTCTGGCATCTACCAAGTGATGAAGGCAATGAGAATCAACAACTAGCTGAAGTAAAACTCGTATCCCTGATCCTGTGCTTCATGAAAATCTTTCTCAAACTGGTTGACGAGGTAGCTCGCCCAGTTCATTTGCATATTTTCAATGCATTTTCCTGCAAGGTCGATAACGAACCCCATGACCTGCATTGGTCTATTATTCCTGATGAGCTTTCTTGCTACCAGCTAATAAGATAGGCACACTGCACCATTTTGGATGGAGGCTACCTTGTAGCCCCGCTTCCCCTTCTCTACATCGTCATAGGTGTCCTTTATTCGCTACACCAGGGTGCGATATGTAGCCTTCCATGGGTAAAAATAATGAGGGTCCAGTCCTTGCATACTCAATCGAGTGATCCGGTGGATCAGTGCCAGATCTACAATGATGCGCCTATATAACCACAGGTAACCACCATGGTAGCATGACAGGAGGATTTTAACACACGCGTTAACCTCTTTATGTATATTGAAGTGTGGTATCTTCATTACATTAAGGATTTTTGATCTCGCGATGTCCATTTTCCATGGCTGAGAAACTATCTTTGGCTTATTTCCCTTTGTCTTTGTCAAGTACTTATGTGGGGTGATCATTCCATAATTATTGTGTTCTCCTAAGTTGAAATCACTGATCTTGAGCATTAGAATCTGTCCCAATTGTGATCCAGCTGCGTGTATCCCCTTCAGGAGGTACACAATGATCAGTGTATAGTTGAAGTCTCTCAAGACGCTGTCACGACTAACCATGCCAGCCAGAGGTGGAATGTAGTTGGGAAGGATCGACGAGATGAGCTTCACATTCACCAAGTCATCGCAATGCTTTCTCCTATTCTCTATCACAGTTCAACAGGGACCAGATCAACCTGTAGTCGATGGAGATGCTTGAAATCCTCTTTTCAATGAAGCCTGTGCTTTTGCGGACATGACATTGTCATCCATAAGGTCTATTAGGATTTCTTCCATGGACTTCTCTACTACATTGTGTTCTCCAGACATACACGCTCGAGATTAGATATCTTAGGTAAGAGGACAAACACTCAAGGTATCAGAACGGGTGCTGAGGTCTTAGTAAGCATTGCACAATAGAAATCAATTCTCTGTGGGCTCATATAATCACAATTTGCAAAAGTGTCCCCGATGAGACATTCAACGGGTTAAATAGACAATGTTGTAATAGACTCCTCCAATAGATAGGAATGCCTCAATCAATACGATTCCATCCGTTATGGCACGGTCCCAACAGTCCAATGGCGATATTTTTGACAATAAATGCGTTGCTAGCTATTCTACAACGTCATTCTAACACTCAGGATACCTTCAACGGTTATATTGATTCTCCATGGCGAAGTGCCAATCTGCATTATTCTGTTATTCCAGCGAGGTTCTAGTTCTGCAAGCCTTCTTTATCCGAAGTCTTCATTGGAGCTTCCTACAATTTTTATAACTTTTCTTTCTTCTTGTTGAGCTTTCTGGCCTTCTTTCCTGTGATTTGAGTCATTGGGTACCTCTTTCCATTTTTATTCTTATATGTTCTTAGCATAGTAACTTCACATTGTTGAGGGTCTTTCAATGGGTTTGAGTGGAATACCTCTTCTCTTATTACTTCAAGGGTATGTGCTCGTTTCTCCTGCATGGACAAGTTTTTCAAACTCTCTTTATTTTTATCAACTTTGACATCTAGGTATCTAGTCCTTAGTTTCTTCGACTTGTCCTCTTGTTCTTCTAGTAAGTCGGTTATTCTCCTAGCCATGAAATCTCTTAATTCTTGTTTTTTCTATTCTATATATTCCTCTTCTTCTTTCCTTCAGATCTGATCTTTCTCAATCCATGTCCTTCATAGAAAAAATGCAATGAGGCTATTGTTCTCAATAAAATTAACAACCTCAAATTCTTCTTCAGTCAGTGCTCCATGAGAAACCATAGGTACATGGGTAAGTCTTCCAGATAGGGTTATCATCTTTCCTTTAAACAATCCTATTCCTCCCAATGAAGGAACCATAGCAGGATTTCCCAAATTTTCCCAAGTACTTTATGTCATAATGTTCACCTGTGTTTCCCTATCCAGAACACAGTCTATGTCAAAGTCTCATATTCTTGTTTCTATGCACTCCTTCTCTTTTAAGATCTCTGATAAGCTAACGTATCTGTGATCATTCAATGTTTCTTTCATCTGCAATAATATAGTCTCTGATTCTTCCTAGTGTTCTAGCATATTCTTAGGCACTTGACCTTCCTCGTGGTTTTCTTGTCTCATATTCATGTTTTCAACTTTAGCAATCATTCTAGGGAAGTCCAAAACTTCATGGCCAATGACTTTACAATAAATACAAATAGGGTCTATACCAGGGCATTCCTTAGTAATATGTCCTGGTCTTCTGCAACTATAACAAAGAGTCAATCCTCTCTTTCTTTTAAATGATCCCCAACCTTTCCTGTACTACGCACTGGGATCACATTGATGAACCTTCAAAAACATTTGTAACATACCCAGCCACCCATAGGCCGACTATGCTACCTACAAGCCCACCCTTGGACTTATTTCTCATGTTGATACCTTATTTATTTTTTAAGGATGCATAAGAAGACAAAATTAATGACATGCACAGTAATATCTGGAAAGAATGCATATTCTAAAGATTCAGTTAACGATAAATAATTACACAACAGAATACATTCATACACGGATAATAATAATAACAACAGAGATCACTTATCTTTATATAAGGTGACACCAACTGGTTTCAAACCAAGGACGTTCCACCCAACCGTAGACACCATTGCTCCAAATCTCAATAGCAGTGTCACCCCCGAGCTAGGGCTATGAATCCACAAGGATGGTTCCAGAGTGTAATTGGGTTCCCAAACCAATCAACTCTCAATCTCTCAATCTCTTGCAGGTTTCCCAACACTCACAACAATCCAAGTACCCATCTCTCTTCTACCTAGCCTGTGCCACCCAAGAGAATGGACCTCCACCCTTCTCTTCCACGCAATCCTTCTCACTCCTGCCAGGGCTTCCATTACAGTTGGTCCAGAATCTCAATGCTAGAACTCTCAAGATTCACAGTTGTGAGAAAAACAGAGTACACACCAATGCATCTAAGACATGAAGGCCCCAGGTCATGGTTGGATCACACTAGCGACCACTACAACGAACTATCTCGTAGCTAAGTTCTTTAGTAGCTCTGTTTCCTTTTCCAATCCAAGATGCAGGATGATGAGGGATCAATGGATGAGTTAGGGGGTGCATGGGAGTGTGTACATGGGGGTGTGTGAGGGAATAATGAGTGAGAGAATGGGAAAAATAATGACCACGTCATCAGTCCAACCCCCCATCAAACCATAGGCGGGTTTAAGTAACCTCGTGGGGAAACAAGAACCTCCCAGGCTTCCCCAAGAAGCTCATGTAACCGATCCCCTCCCTTAGAAAAAAACAAAGGGTAATTAAAATATAGGAATAAACACTTAGTCCCTCAAGCTCCCTCTCTTGTGGAATCATAGCCCCCTATAACTCTAGTCCTAGTCTGTCTAGCAGCCAACGATGTGTTTATTATTATTAATGATCAAAACATTGCATTTCTTGGGCATATTGGCCCTTTAATAATTGTTTGGGCACTCATGCCTCTTAGCATTGTAACCATACATTATTTAAAAATGGGGGTTCAAAACCTGGGATGTTACATCCCCTCCCCCTTATTTTGGCACTGTCCTCAATGCATATACAAAATAGAGATAAAAATCTCATATTTATTCAAAGAGATGTGGGTACTCTACCCGAATGGAATCTACATGTTCCCAGGTAGCATCTTCAGGACCGTAGAAGGTCCACTGAACTTTTACTAGTTCTAGAACTCGATTTCGAAGCATTTTAAATTTTCTAACCAATACCCGCATTGACTAAAACTAAAAGTCTCCCTCCGTCTCTACCTGAATCAGATGCCAATCAATAACATGGTTAGGATCATGTACATATTTATTTAGTAAAAATACATTAAATACATTATGCACATTCATGGAAGCAGGCAATGCAAGCATGTATGCAACCGACCCTATTTTGTCCAATATTTCAAATGGACCACAGAATCTGGCTCCCAACTTTGTACAACTACCCAATTTCAAAGAGATTTTCTTGGGATTCACTTTCAAAAGTACATGCTCCCCTAATTTAAATTCTCTAACTGTCATGTTCTTGTCTGCATAAAATTTTTGTCTATCCTGAGATGCCTTTAAATTTTTCTTGATCTTAACCACCTAGTCTTCCATGTCCTTGAGAAACTCTAACCCAAGTACCACCTTGTCTGTTGGGTTGTCCCATCTCACTTGAGTATTGCATTTCCTACAATACAAGGCTTCAAATGGGATCATTCTCAAGGAAACTTGATACCCATTGTTATATGCAAACTCAACCAAGTGTAAGTAATCTTCCCACTTATATGACTTATCCATCACATACATTCTCAACATGCCTTCGACTATTCGATTGAATCTCTCTATTTTCCCACATGTCTGGGATGGTATGATGTGCTAAAGTTTATATTTATGCCAAATCCTTTAAACAATCCCCTCCAAAAATTGGAGGTAAACTTCGTATCTCTCTCTATGATGATTGTTCTAGGTATCCCATGTAACCTAGCAATTTCCTTCATGAAACTTTATGCAATATTAGTTGTTGTATGTGTTGTCTTCACAGGTACAAAATGGGCAGCGTTTGTTAACTTGTCGACCACCACCATGATTGAATCATGTTTCTTATTCATTCTGGGTAATCCTGTGATGAAATCCATGGTGATCACTTCCCATTTATTTTCTGGAATTGGCAATGGTTGCAACAAACATGTTGGGTGCCTATGCTTAGCCTTCACTTTCTGACAATCCATACATCGAGCGATGTAATCAGAAATGTCCTTCTTCATTCTCGGCCAAAAGAACTAGCTTCTTACTGCTGTAATTGTTTTCTGGTAACCAGGATGCCCAACATAAGGAACATCATGCATTTCCTTCAGTACCAAATTCCTCAGTCCTCCGGAACTAGGAACATAGATTCTATTTTATGCATGATTAATCCATCTTCCTTTATCTCGTACTCCTTTATTTTTTGTTGTACATTTCCCTGCTGTACGTTTTCCTTTACCTGTAGGTAATGTTGATCTGTAACAAGAACATCTAAAATTATGCTCTTCAAGTATGATTGATGCATATTGTGTTAAGAACCAAATAATGATATGAAAATATACTTCAGAAATAACCAAGAATAAACCATAAACCATTCACCATAACAATGAACACAAGAAATATCCAAAACCCTTAGGGTAGGGCAACACCATACAATGGATCCTAATATGGAAGAGATCCTCTCCTGTTCACTTGCCTCTTTGAGGGGGAATCCTCTTATTGAGATACCACTCCAATACAATAATGCTCTTCATATATCATTACATTGCTTGAACCCCTTTATATAGTTATACCATCACCCAAGAACATTCTAGAGGAGGAATCTTCTAGAAGTAGAACCTTCTAAGAAGTCCTCTTACATTTATTATATTTAACTACCCATTTATTATATCTAACTACCATAGTGAGCCTTTTTTAATAATATAGTGGACCTAGTCCACCTTACATTGAATGGCCTTCACTATTATCACTATGGGCCCTTTGGGCCCCCCCACTACCTCTCTATCTACCTTACATTCCATCCCCCTTATGAAAGTGTTTTCCTCAACGCTTGATGTACAACCATATACCAGGGTCCCATGGATAAGTGTGGACCATAGTGTTGAAGTAGACTATAGAACCAGGTTCCCATTGAGAAATGGAAGCCACCATGCTGAAGTATTCCAACCGCCATTATAAACCAAGGTCCCATGTCCAATTGCTCATGTGAACCCCACATGGAAGATATCGGCACACAATAACCAACTGAAAATGATGCTCCCAATACTGACACCTATCATGTGGATCCAAATAAGAATATCCATCCACATAGTGGGAGATGATCAAAGATTAATCTGGAAGGAACAATACCATTGTAGAATATGTAGGCTGGATGCTAGTAACTCACTCCTAATGTGAGACATTGATGCTCTCTACAAAAGGTGGATTATTGTCATCAAATAAAATATGGAAGTGGTTATCATCCCAGAAATGACAACTATCCATATACCAATCATCAAAATTGGCCTCAAAATCATACCAAGTATATATTTCTTGATTATATTCATCCCTGTGGTTTTCCATAAGAAATCCCTCCTTCATGTTATCCAATGAATCTTGAATACTATGAAAATTATCATTGAGACCATCTACAAAGGCATCTAATTTGTCATTCAATGTGTCATACAATTGGGATTTGAATGATTCAAGAATTTCTTTGAAGGATTGAGAGGAAATATCCATATGATCACCCTATGAACTCTTTGTTCTCGTAGTTGTCACGAAAAAACCCAAAAAATAGAACAATAACTTACTGTAGAAAATCGCGGCGTTTTCCAGAAAACCCTAAAAAATTGTTGAATTAAAAATGCTCATAACATCACTTCCCGGACTCCGTTTCGGCTGATTTGTTTTTTGAAATTGGGTGACATTGTGAGAGGAACTCAGATATGTAATTTGTTTGGACAAATTAGGCCTCCAACTTCTACAGATATAAAAAAATTGCCCCACCGTCCGTGGAAAAAACCTTGAAAAATTGCAGATTTTAAAACTTCAATATCTTAACTTCCCGAACTCCGTTTCGGATGATTTATTTTTTCAACTTGGGTGTTTTTCTTAGAGTAAATCAAAGATACAACTGGATTCTGAAAATTGTGCACAAAAATATACCAAAAATATCTGGAATTTCGTGGCCCTCTTTTTTCTTCTCCGAAAAAAAATCTGCAAAAATAAAAATACTTGCCCACAATGCCTATCAAGGAAAGTGCTCTTATACCACTTGTTAAGGACCAAAGACTGATCTGCAAATATACTTCAGAAATAACCAAGAATAAACCATAACCCATTCACCATAACAATGAACACAAGAAATATCCAAAACCCTTAGGGTAGGGCAACACCATACAATGGATCCTATTATGGAAGAAATCCTTTCATGTTCACTTGCCTCTTCGAGGGGGAATCCTCCTATTGAGATACCACTCCAATACAATAATTCTCTTCATATATCATTACACTTCTTTAACCCCTTTATATATTTCTACCATCACCTAAGAAAATTCTAGAGGATGAATCTTCTAGAAGTAGAACCTTCTAAGAAGTCATCTTACATTTATTATATTTAACTACCCATTTATTATATCTAACTAACATAGTGAGCCTTATTTAATAATATAGTGGACCTAGTCCACCTTACATTGAATGGCCTCCACTATTATCACTATGGGCCCTCTGCCCCCCCCCCCCACTACCTCTCTAGTTACCTTACATACTGACAATAGTAGCATGCATGAGATGTACTCTCCTACTAAGTGCATCGACAACTTTATTCTCCTTTCCCTTGATATGCTTGATATCGAATTCATACTCACATAAAAATTCCATCCATCTTGTTTTCCTAGCATTCAAGGCCCGTTGTTCAAAAATATGCTTCAGACCAATGTGGTATGTCCTTAATTCGAATTTATTCCCCATGATATGGTGTCTCCATATCCTCAAGGCATGAACAATGGTAGGAAGTTCCAAGTTGTGGGTGGCATAGTTCCTCTCATGTTCCTTAATCTTTCTGGACTCATATCCAATTGCATGTCCATTTTTCATAAGGACTCCGCCAATTCCTTCCTTAAAAGCGTTTGTACATACCAAAAAACTTTCATTTGGCTCAACAATCTTCAATACAGGTGCACTGGTAAGTAATTCCTTTAACATATTAAAATTATTTTCACACTCGAGTGTCCATTCAAATTTAGTTCTCTTCTTTTGCAAAGAAGTGATGGGATGATCAATCTTAGAGAATCCTACTATGAACCTTCTGTAGTAGCCAGTTAATCCCATAAAATATCTAACGTCTGACACATTTCTGGGTGTTGACCATCCTCTAATGGCTTCAATTTTCTCTAGATCTACTGCTATGCCCTGCTCTGAAATAATGTGTCCCAAGTAATGGATATTCTTTTGATAAAAATAACACTTACTCAACTTGGCATACAACTGATGTTCTCTCAGTACTTGCAACACCACTCTTAAGTGATTTTCATGCTCCTCTTCATACTTAGAATAGATAAATATGTCATCTAGGAATACTATGACAAGCTTGTCCAGATAATTTCTAAATATTCCATTCATTAAGCACATGAATACAGCTAGTGCATTGGTCTATCCAAAAGAAACCACTACAAATTCATAATGCCCATACCTAGTCCTAAAGGTTGTCTTATGAATTCCTTCTTCTTTGATTCTTACCTGATGGTAGCTTGCCCTCAGGTCAATCTTTGAAAATATCTTTTCTCCTCTTAGTTGATCAAAGAGGTCATCAATTCATGGTAATGGATACTTGTTCTTTATAGTGTACTTGTTCAGTTGTCAGAGGTCAATACACAGCCTCAAGGTTCCATCCTTCTTTTTGACAAAATGTACTGGTGCTCTCCAAGGTGAAACACTTGGATGTATGTACCCTTTCTTCAACAATTCCTCCAATTGCATTTGTAATTATTTTATCTCTGGTGTGCTCATTCTGTAAGGTGTTTTTGACACTGGGGCGGCTCCTGGCACTAAATCGATTGAGAAATCTGTCTCCCTTCTTGGTGGTAATCTAGGTATTTCTTGGAATACATCTTAAAATTCCTGTAGTGTTGATAAATATTCAAGGCTTGCCCCCTTATAATTATCTGACTCTTCCACATGACCTGCATACAGTTGACATCCTTTTCTAAAACATCTTTTCAGTTGTAAGGATGAAATCTCCCTTATAGAGATGGGTCTTGGAATTCCTTTCACGGTGCTCTATTTTCCATCTCCATCAAGACATGTAAATGTCTTGTTTTGAAAATCTAGGACAACCTGATGCTTTTCCAACCAATCCATCCCAATTAGAACATCATAAAACACCATGGGTATGATATTTAGATTAGTACTAGTATTCACATGATTCAGACTTATGGACCAACCTCTGACCATGTCATGGATTCTTCTTTTGGTTCTGATGGCTAACTGAACCAAACTTGTTTTTCCAAGTTTACTTTTATCCAAATGTAATATATCCACTATATTATGATCAATGTAACAATGACTTGCTTCTGAATCAATCAAAATAGAAATAGGTTGATTTATGATCTTACCTTCCACCTCGATCATATTGGACTGGTACTCTTCTTGTCGATCATTTAAAGCTGCATAGATTCTTCCCATATCTCCGACGGTTGTATCCTCTTGGATGTTGTGCACAGTCTTCACTCTGTCCTTTCTGTGTGGGCAATCCTTGTAAATGTGATATTCCTTTCATCCCTAGCATTGGATTGGTGGTCTTCCCCTTTTTCACAAGGAATCTTCTTTCTTGAAATCCCCTTTAGCATACTAATCTTGATGATTTCTATTAGGCTCATTCCTATTGAAGGGAGGTTTGAATCCTTTCCTCCTCTGATCAGACTTCACATTCTTCTTGTCCTTCCAAGATTTTTGCAGGGATTCCCTTCTCTGGCCTTGCTCATATAGGTATTTAGCCTTCCTGATGGCCTCAGTAAAGGTCTTGGGTTCATCATACTTGATATTTTCCTTATAAAAGGTTGGAAATCCACTTAGAAATATCTATATTTTAACTTTCTCATCACCAATGAACTTGACATACTTTAACAATTCCAATAACTTCTTCTCATACTCTGCCATAGTTATGCTTTCGAACCTGAGTTCAAAGAACTCCTGCATTTTCTTGTCATAGAAATGCTCTGAGAGGTACTCCTTCTAGAAGAACTTCTTGAACTACATCCAAGTGATCCTACTTTCATTAACATGTTCCACTTGCTTCAGTTGGTCGCACCATATTTCATCTTTCCCATGTAAATGGTAGGTGGCAATGCTAGCTTCCAGGTTTGATGAGTAGTTATGCAACTAAAAATATCTCCTGAGCCCAAGCAACCATGCTTCAACATCATCTTCCCTTTCTCTTTCACCATCGAAGGAAGGTGGCTTGAGCTTCCTCAAATCTCCTTGAAAACTATATACCTCTTGTTTCATTCTTTCTTGCCTGATAGGGGACACCTCTGGACTGCTTATGGAATCATCTAATGCATAAAAAAAAAAATTGAGTGTGGAGGTGAGTGGTTCCCATGAGCTCTGCTAGCACTTCTGGAATAACCATCTCTTCCACGATCATCCCTTCTTTCATGACACCTGACTCCTTCTTCTTTTCTTGAGTTGGATCCCTTCTTCGTTTTCCTCTGCAGTTGATTTAAACTTTGCAACACTCGAGCTTATATCTGAATTTTCTCTCTCATCAGTCTCTCATTGTCTGCTTTGTAGCTCTGCATTTCCATCTTCAAGCTTCTTATCATTTCTATCAACATTTCCTTTTCTCATTTTTCCTTGCATCCGTTGGACTCTGTCTCTGCATTACCAACTCTTGTATTCTGGCCTTCGGCCTCCTTTTGATGACTGGAGGCTCCCTCGCCTTCTTCCATTTCCTCAATACGCATCCTGATTTGATGTGCTTAAGCCTCTTATTTATGCAAAATGTGCAAGCGACCATTTTGTTAGAATTACGCATATGGTAACAAAATTTACCAAACCATGCTACAATTCTCTTTTTTTGTTGTTTATGGAGATCATATCCCCATTCTCTGAAAATAACAACATCCTGTTATCCCTGGCTGACACAGAGTTTCACCCTGTGTTGGAGCTTCTATCAAACCACCTCCCAGGTGACCACGACTAGAAACCTTGGCATTTTTCTGTCTCGAGGACGACCAATTATGCCCTTATCCCTCCTTTCCTCAACTCTCAAATTGCACATGACCAAGGCCATGACCCTATGCTTAGCTGAAAGAGCATGTTTCTAGAGCTTTGGGACTTTGAAACTTTTAACCAGGACCAGATCAATGGTCCTCATCTTTTTTCGTGATCAACGATCAAGATCCACTTTGAGACTCTGCTCTTCGGAAGTCTCAACTTTCCTTGCTTGCCTCCCCCCAAAACGCTTTTACCTGGAGTTCATGATTTTTCGACGTGTGTACTCCCACAGATCAATGACTATGACTACCTTTGGCTCTTCGAGCTTCATAAGTTTCAAACTTCCCTCCTGCACTTTCTCTTGGAGTTCTTTTACCCACAGTCGATGATCCTTCGACGTGTGTCTTCTGGAATTGACGGTCAATATATACTTCGGCCTTTGGGAGTTTTCGACCCAATGTAGCCTACCACATATTTCCCTTATGGAGTGCCCATTCTTCCAGACTACATGATCTTTCACCACGTGGAAAAATGTTGGAAGTGGATATGTGGCCCAATCAGGAGGGTGACATGTGTCATGTTCTAATCAAATTTTCAATATTCCAAAAGATCAAATCTTACTAACACGTGGAACACCTTCCATGTGTCCACATCATCCCAGGCAATGTCTGCAATCCATGTCACTTCAGGGATTCCAGGGTCCACATCACCCCTAGGTGACTTCATCGAGCCCCGTCACTTCGACTCTTCAGGATTCGTGGCTTTGGGAGTTTTCAAACTAGCACACTTCCAATTCTCCCGAACTCTGAATTCCTGAACTGGCCAATATGTCACTAGGTGTCCTCCTGGATCGGACAACCAGGATTTACTTCGGGTCTTCACCTGGAGTCCATGGATCTACTCCATGTGTCCTCCTAAATCTGACAACTATGTTTTACTCTGGGTCTCCAGACTTCATAGGTCTCAAACTTCAACCTTTTTCCTTGAAAACGTTTTTATCCAGGGATCGCGATCTTCTGACACGCGTCTCCCGTGGATCGACGACTACAATTCCTTTGGGACTCCGTACTCCGTAAATCTCATATTTCAAACTCATCAGGCCCCACTGGATTTTATCTGAAGCCATGGATCTGGTGACTCGTGGCTCTCGGCACATCAATGGTTTAGATCCTCTCGGATGATCGGATGGTCAAGGTTTTCTTCAGCTCTCTGGCTCTTTAGGCTTTGGGAGTCTCAAATCTCAATTAAAAAACCTCTTGAACAGATTCCTCCAGAGTTACTAATCTACTGACACGTAATCTTTTGGTGATCGGTGGTCAATATCTACTTCGAACGATCCGACAGTCGACATTTACTTCGGGTCTCAGAATCTTCTTCTCTTCGGAGGTTCGTCGCTCGAGCCTTAACCTGTCACATCACTGCATGCCTTTAAAATTTGCAAGGGCATGCATTAGCAGTTTGGAGTAACCCACTTTTCACCCTGCAATTCTCCTAACGCTGACACATAACCCCTCAGTGGAAACTGTGGTTTGGATTGTGGGACTGACTTGGGAAATTAACTCCCATGCAACTTGGTTCCCCGCAATTCCTTTTTTTCGTTGATCTCAAACTCCAATGGGATCTGACGGCTGTGACCTTAGACCTTGCTTCTTGTTCATTGTATGACCCTTTCTCCTTTGTTCTCTGATCCAGCAATCCCGAATATATCCTGATCCTACAGTTACGATGCAAGATACCAGATATATAAAATATGCAGAACAAAAATAAAATGCTAGAAATGGCAGAATAACAGTAAAATATCCAGCATAATCTTCACAATACACATAAATGATATATGAAATAGCAATAGAAAATCACTTTGATTCAGAAATAAATGTTCACAGGCCTCTTCGAGGGGGCAACCTCCAGTCGAGCAACGCTCTGTTACAATAATCTCCAAGCTAGGGTTCACATACCCTCGTCCCTTATTTATACTAAATATGTCTATTAAGAGAAGCATATAGAGGAAGATCCTTCTAGAAGCGGAAGCTTCTATTAGGTCTTCTTACATCTGCCTTATTCTATTTTATTGAAAGGCCTTATTAATATTGACCTTTATTACATCCGAATACATTGATCTACCTATGTGTGGGTTAGGACCTTAACATGTCCTCCCCCTTAAAAACAACCTTGTCGTCAAGGCTTGATATGTGGAAACTGTTGCAGAATGGTAGCTGGTTCCCAAGTGGCATCTGCTAGAGTCATATATTTCCACTGTACTAGCACTTCCTTGATGGTTCTTTGACGCAGGCGACGCTCACGCTGGTCCAAAACTACTTCTGGTTGTAGCCAAATGGATCCTTCTTCAGCTAAGTCTGGAAGGTTGGCTTGAATTTGGAACCTAGTTCCAATCACCTTCTTCAAGCATGACATGTGAAAAACAGGATGTAGCTTCGAATGACTGGGCAGAGCTAACTGATATGCAACTTGTCCCACACGCTTGAGAACTGTGTAAGGGCCATAGAATTTGGGTGCTAACTTCTGACACTTCTCATCCCGGAGGGAAGTTTGCTTATATGGTTGTAGTCTCAAAAACACGTGGTCCCCTTCTACAAATTGACGTTTCGAGCGACCTTGATCTGCTTGCTGCTTCATTCTATTATGTGCCATGACCAAGTTCTCTTTAAGGGTATGAAGGATATCCTCTCAGACTGTAAGTGTTTGGTCAACCGCCTGGACCTTCAAGGTACCCGGTAAGTAGGAGATAACTGAAGGTGGCTTCTATCCATATACTACTTTAAAAGGAGTCATGCTAGTGGTTGTATGGTATGTAGTGTTGTACCACCATTCGACGAGGGGTAACCATTGAGCCCACTGGTGTTGTTTTTCAGAGGAAAAACACCTCAGATATGTTTCCAAACACTTGTTGACAACTTCTGTTTGACCATCTGTTTGGGGATGATAAGTTGAGATGAGATGCAATTGTGTGTCTTGTATCTTAAACAATTCTTGCCAAAACTTTCTTGTGAAAGTTGGATCTCAATCGGAAACAATAGAGTGTGGCATGCCATGTAGCTTGAAGACCTGGTCCATGAAAATTTGAGCCACCATGGATGCAATAAATGGGTGGGGAAGAGCGCAAAAATGAGCATACTTGGAAAGGTGATCCACCACCACCATTATGACTGATTTATTCCCCGATTTGGGTAAGCCTGTGATAAATTCCATAGAGATATCCTTCCAAATGGCAGGGGGAATCGGAAGCAGTTGGAGGGTGCCTGGCGATTTGACTGTTTCTCCCTTGTTGCATTGACACACCTCACATTCAACAACAAACTTACGGATGTCCTATTTCATACCATCCCATAAAAAAGAACGTTTAACTCGGTCATATGTTTTGGTGAACCCTCAGTGCCCCACTGTGGGTGTAGCATGAAGCTCAGAAAGCACCGTGGATTTGAGCTTGGATTGTTTACTTAAATACAAGCGACCTTTGTATCGAAGTTCATCCTGGAGCCAGGAGTACCCTAGGGTAGCCGGAGCCTTGTTCTGCAGTAGCTGGATCAGATGTGAACTTTTGGGATCTTGAAGCCATTCCTGGCGCACATCTTGGAGCCAATCAGGTACAATGAAGGAAAGAGAAAAAAGGGATCCTTCGTCTTCAGATTTCCAGGACAGTGCATCCGCCACGACATTGTCTTTGCCCTTCTTGTAAATGATCTCATAATCATATCCAAAGAGATTAGTCACCCATTTTTGTTGTTCCTGGGAAGAAATGCGTTGTTCCAGAAAGTACTTGAGGCTTTGATGGTCTATCTTAATTCGGAAGCGTTGCCCCAAGAGATACGGATGCCACAACTCAACGGCATGCAGAATCACCAACATTTCTTTTTCATAAATGGGTTTTCCCAGATTCTTTTCAGACAGTTGCTTGCTAGTGAAGGCCAAAGGTCGACCCTCTTGCATAAGGACAACGCCAATTCCTTTCCCTGAGGCATCACATTCCAACACAAAGGTCTTTGTGAAGTCGGGAAGGACCAGAACCGGAGTGGTGCACATGGTCGTCTTCAAGGTTTGAAAAGCTTGTGCAGCTACTGGGGTCCAAGTGAAAGAGTTATTTTTTAGGAGATCCATGAGAGGTGCTACAATCTTTCCATAGTTCTTAACGAACTTGCGATAATACCTTGTGAGGCCCAAAAATCCACGCAAGCTTTTGAGATTCTTTGGGTGCGGCCATTCTTGCATAGATTCAATCTTTTTCGGGTCCACCCTGGCGCCATCCTTGCCCACCAGATGACCTAAGTATTCTACTTCGGAGGCACCAAAAGCACATTTGGACTGTTTCAGGAAAAGTTGGTGCTGAGAGAGTAGGCTGAGAACTTGATCCACATGAGTAAGATGGTCTGTCCAGGTCTTTCTATATATGAGGATATCATCAAAGAAAACTAAGACAAAATGACGGAGAAAAGGGAGGAAGACATGGTTCATGAGGCTCTGGAAGGTGGAGGGGGCGTTACAAAAACCAAAGGGCATGACCAAAAACTTGTAGTGGCCCTCATGAGTGTGAAAGGTTGTCTTTGGAATGTCGGACTCTTTCATACATATCTGGTGATAGCCTGAGCGAAGATCAAGTTTGGTGAAGAATTGGGCGCCACTCAATTCATCCAGGAGGTCATCAATGACAGGAATGGGAAATTTGTCTTTGATGGTTAATTTGTTGAGAGCACGGAAGTCAGGACACATTCTCCAAGAACCTTCTTT
>ML786831.1:147982-212872 GCA_009831015.1 Picea engelmannii | reverse complement strand
CTAAGGAGGATAGACCGTACCCTTAGCCGTACTACCCAACTACCCAGGTACTAGAGAGTATCTTCCCGAGTGTTGTTCTCGGTGACACTATAGCAGTCCGACGGTCGATAGGTTTATCTAAAGAGGGCTTCAGGAAATCTAGGTCGATCCGTACATAGGTGTTGTATGATGTGCTACCACTCGAAGGGGTACCAACAGGGGTTACAAGGGTGGCCAATAGATGTGCGCTTAAGAACCACTTGTATTTCCTGCATGTATGAATCCCTCAACCATGGGTTTATGCACGTAACGACAGATCTTTGTGGCTTAAAGACGCCGGAATACGTCTCTACCCTAAAACAAAATACCCACAATTTCTACCAAGGAAAGTGCTCTAATACCACTTGCAATATACCAGATATATAAAATATGCAGAATAGAAATAAAATGCTAGAAATGGCAGAATAACAGTAAAATATCCAGCATAATCTTCACAATACACAGAAATGATATACGAAATAGCAATAGAAAAGAACTTTGATTTAGAAAGAAATGTTCACAGGCCTCTTCAAGGGGGCAACCTCTAGTCAAGTAGCGCTCTGTTACAATAATCTCCAAGCTAGGGTTCACATACCCTCGCCCCTTATTTATACTAAATATGTCTATTAAGAGAAGCATCTAGAGGAAGATCCTTCTAGAAGCGGAAGCTTCTATTAGGTCTTCTTGCATCCGCCTTATTCTATTTTATTGAAAGGACTTATTAATATTGACCTTTATTACATCCGAATACATTGATCTACCTATGTGCGGGTTAGGACCTTAACAGACGATCTCTCTCGAGTTCGAAAGGGGACAGTCATGATCCCTCGAACTCCTTACCACAGGTCTCTGATGTTCTATATCCCACATAGCCTGTGCAACGCCACTCCTCTTGAGCTTCTCAAATTCACGATCAAAGTTTGATCTCGACCACGAGGCTCTGACCTATAGATCCAGACCATACTATCCTGGTGTTTCAACCAGAAGATCTGATACCAAACTGTAACATACCTAGCCACCCACAGGCTAGGTATGCTACCTGCAAGCCCGCCCTTGGACTTCTTTCTCATCCAGATAACTTCTTTATTTTTTAAGTATGCATAAGACAACATAATTAATGACATGCACAGTAATATCCAACAAGAACACATATTCTAAAGATTCGGTTAATGATAAATAATTACATAGCAGAATAAATTCATACACAGATAATAATAATAACAACAGAGAGCGCTTATCTTTATATAAGGCGACTCCAACTGTCTATAGACCAAGGATGTTCCACCCAACCGTAGACACCATTGCTCCAAATCTCAATAGAGTGTCACCCCCGAGCCAGGGCTATGAATCCACAAGGACGGTTCCAGAGTGTAATTGGGTTTCCAAACCAGTCATCTCTCAATCTCTCAAGATCTCACAGGTTTCCCAGCACCCACAAAAATCCAAGTACCCAACTCTCTTCTACCTAGCTTGTGCCATCCGAGAGAATGGACCTCCAGCCTTCTCTACCACACAGTCCCTCAGGAAATCCTTCTCCTTCCTGTTAGGGCTTCCAGCACAGCTGGTCCAGAATCTCAATGCAAGAACTCTCAAGAATCGTAGTTGTGAGAAAAATAGGGTATAGGCCAACGCATTTCAGACATCCAGGCCCCAGGTCATGGCTGGATCACACCAATGACCACTACAACCAACTATCTCATGGCTAAGATATTTAGTAGCTCTGTTTCCTTTTCCAAGCCAAGACACAGGATGATGAGAGATTAATGGACGAGTCATGGAGTGCATGGGAGTGCATGCATGGGTGTGTGTGAGGGAAGAATGAGTGAGTGAGTGGGAAAAACAATGAACAATTCATCAGTCCAACCCACCCATCGGACTAGAGGTGGGTTTAAGTAGCCTCGTGGGGAAACAAGAACCTCGTGGCCTTCCCCAAGAAGCTCATGTAATTGATCCCCTCTCTTAGACAAAAAAAAGGGTAATTAAAATATAGGAATATGTTAAGGTCCTAACCCACACATAGGTAGATCAATATATTCAGATGTAATAAAGGTCAATATTAATAAGGCCTTTCAATAAAATAGAATAAGGTGGATGTAAGAAGACCTAATAGAAGCTTCTGCTTCTAGAAGGATCTTCCTCTAGATGCTTCTCTTAATAGACATATTTAGTATAAATAAGTGTCGAGGGTATGAAAACCCTAGCTTGGATATTATTGTAACAGAGCACTGCTCGACTGGAGGTTTCCCCCTCGAACAGGCCTGTGAACATTGCTTTCTGAATCAAAGTGCTATTTCAGTTGTTGTTCTCATATTATTTATGTGTTATTGTGGAGATTATGCTGGTTATACTACTATTATTCTACCATTTCTAGCATTTTATTTCTGTTCTGCGTATTTATTATATTTAGTATCTTGCAAGTGGTATCAGAGCACTTTCCTTGGCAGAAATTGTGGGAATTTTTTTTTCAAGGTAGAGACGTATTCCGACGTCTTTAAGCCATAGAGATCTTTTGTTATGCGCATAAACCTGCTGTTGATGGATTCATACACGCAGGAAATACAAGTGGTTCTTAAGCGCACATCTGTTGGCCACCCTTGTAACCCTTGTTGGTACCCCTTTGAGTGGTAGCGCATCAGATAGAACCTGTGTATGGATCGGCCTAGATTTCCTGAAGCCCTCTTTAGATAAACCTATCGGCCACCGGACTGCTATAGTGTCACCGAGAACAACACTCGGGAAGATACTCTCTAGTACTTGGGTAGTTGGGTAGTATGACTAAGGGTATGGTCTATCCTCCTTAGTTAGTGCCCTGAGATATTGGGCTGAGTACTATTGTTGGACCTCGCACGTATATCAGAGAGATATAGCACAGGGAAAACCCTTGTCTATAGAATCCTTGAATACCTAACCCTTGGGGAATATAAACATAAACAAACTAAGCCAGTCAGATCCACTGTCGTGCAACTGTGTTCGATTTTCCAAGTAAATACACATTTCTTTCTGGTTAAGAATTTGTGGATTTCAGCACTGCAGCATTCTTCAGACCGAAGTATAACCCCACAACTGTAAAAAAAAAAAATATATAAATAAATAGAACTGACCACCCACCTGTACAACCATAAATGCATCCATGCAGAACGCAATGGAGGAAGTCAAACAAGAACTGACCACCCAGCTTGAATCCGTCTTTGCATCACTCTGCACCAAACTAAAGATCCTTACAGATGAACCTTTTCCTGATGCACATACAAAGACTAAAGGTGCAACTTCTTCCCACTCCCATACCTTTCAGCCCCATCACTTTCAACGGGACATACGCCTTCCGCGAGTGGATGTAACCAAATTTGATGGCTCGGACCCCACTGGTTGGGTCACCCAAATGGAACATTATTTCTCTCTCTACAACATTACAGATGACTTGGCCAAACTCCGGTATGGTGTTCTCCATCTAGATCAAGAATGTTGGCAATGGTGGAAATGGAGAAAAAATTCCCATCAAGGGTATATTGCTTGGACCCAATTTGTGACTGAGTTGTATGAATGCTTTGACACTAACACCAACCATTTGGGCCATTTGAATAAATTGAAACAATCAGGAATAGTAGAAGACTTCATAGCTGCATTTGAGCACCTGGATTTTCGAACAGAGGGCATGATTGATGCTTTCTTTCGAGAGTGTTTTATCAGTGGCCTCAAGGAGGAGATTTGGGCCCATGTCCTCATGGTTCGACCTGCGAGTTGGGTGGAGGATACTAAAAAAGCTAAAGAAGCACAAAAAATTGTTTCCTCTCAAAACCGTGAGCCTTCCTTTATCCTTCACCCTAAACTAGTAAACCCCAGTACTCCCTCCACCCCATTAAAGATCCAAAAATTGACTAGGGATGAAATGGATGAATGCCAACTCAAAGGCCTCTGTTATAATTGTGATGACAAATATTTCCCAGGCCACAAATGTAAGGAACAAATTTTTTTTATGGCCATCTCTGAGGATATTCCGGAAGGGGATGTTGAAACTCCCCTTGTTCCCGAGTCACCAGAAATCACTGACATAAACCCTCCCTCAGACCCTCCCAAAGTGGAACTGATCATTTCCCTCAATGCTCTCACCGGCTTATCTGCCCCCCAAACCCTCAAGTTAATCGGTTACATCAAGCATTGAAAGGTCATCATTCTGGTTGATAGTGGCAGCACCCACAATTTTATTCATTGCCGCATTGCCCAAGAAACCCATTGCTACATCCATGCTATCAACAATTTCCAAATCACGATTTCCAATGGTGCTTCTATGAAATGTGGTGGGCGCTGTGAAAATGTGCGTCTCCAAATCGGTGACTACCACCTAAAATCTCATATGTTTGCTATTGACATGGGCAGTTGTGACATTGTGTTGGGTGTAGACTGGCTAAGGACTTTGGGTCCCATTCTCATGGATTTTCAGAACTTAACCATGCAATTCGACCAATAAGGCCACCAATATAAATTCCAAGGTATCACTGTTGGTTCACCTGAGGTCATCAGTTCCCATCGCATGGAAAAGATGCTCAAAAAAGGTCATTCTGGTGTCATTTCCCAACTCCATGCCATACAAGCCACAGAGACACCCCCAGTTCCCCAAGTCCTCCAAGCCCTCCTTTCTAAACATCAAATGGTATTTTTCACTCCCCAAGGACTCCCTCCTTCTCATGGTGTTCATGATCATTCCATTCCACTTTTCCTAGGAAGCCTTCCCCCCAATATATGTCCATATCTCCACCCCTTTGCACAAAAAAATGAAATTGAGAAAATGGTCCAGGAACTCCTTACTGCAAGTGTCATCCGTCCTAGTACTAGACCTTACTCGTCTCCCTCCAGTCGTCATGGTCCTAAAGAAAGAAGGTTCTTGGAGGATGTGTCCTGACTTCCGTGCTCTCAACAAACTGACCATCAAAGACAAATTTCCCATTCATGTCATTGATGACCTCCTGGATGAATTGAGTGGCGCCCAATTCTTTACCAAGCTTGATCTTCTCTTTGGCTATCACCAGATACGTATGAAAGAGGTAGAAATTCCCAAGACATCCTTTCGCACTCACGAGGGCCACTATGAGTTTTTGGTCATGCCCTTTGGCTTGTGTAATGCCCTCTCCACCTTCCAGAGCCTCATGAACCATGTCTTCCACCCTTTTCTCCGTCATTTTGTCTTAGTTTTATTTGATGATATCCTCATCTATAGAAAAACCTGGATAGACCATCTTACTCATGTGGATCAAGTTCTCTGCCTACTCTCTCAGCACCAACTTTTCTTGAAACAGTCTAAATGTGATTTTAGTGCCTCAGAAGTAGAATACTTGGGTCATCTGGTGGGAAGGGATGGCGTCAGGGTGGAACCAAAAAATATTGAAGCTATGCAAGACTGGCCGCACCCAAAGACTCTCAAAATATTGCGTGGATTTTTGGGCCTAATAGGGTATTATGGAAAGATTGCAGCACCTCTCACGGCTCTCCCAAAAAGGAACTCTTTCACTTGGATTCCAGCAGCTGCTCAAGCTTTTCAAACCTTGAATATGACCATGTGCACCACTCCAGTTTTGGCCCTTCCTGATTTCACAAATACCTTTTTGTTGGAATGTGATGCCTTAGGGAAAGGAATAGGCATTGTCCTTATGCAAGAGGGTCGACCTTTGTCCTTCACCAGCAAGAAACTGTCTGAAAGAAATCTAGGCAAACCCATTTATGAAAAGGAAATGTTGGAGATTCTACATGCCGTTGAGTTGTGGCGTCCTTATCTCTTGGGGCAACGCTTCCAAATTAAGAACGACCATCAAAGCCTCAAGTACTTTCTAGAACAACGCATTTCCTCCCAGGAGCAACAAAAATGGGTGACTAAGCTCTTTGGATATGATTATGAGATCATTTAGAAGAAGGGAAAAGACAATGTCGTGGTGGATGCATTGTCCCAGAAATATGAAGATGAAGGATCCCTTTTTTCTCTTTCCTTCATTGTACCCGATTGGCTCTAAGTTGTGTGCTAGGAATGGCTTCAAGATCCCAAAATTTCGCATCTGATCCAACAATTGCAGACCAAGGCTTCGGCTCCCTCAGGGTACTCCTGGCTCCAGGATGAGATTCTATACAAAGGCCTCTTGTATTTAAGTAAACAATCCAAGCTCAAATCCACGGTACTTTCTGAGCTTCATGCTACACCCACAACATGGCACTCATGGTTCACCAAAACATATGACAGGGTCAAACATTCTTTTTTCTGGGATGGTATGAAATAGGACATCCGTAAGTTTGTGGTTGAATGTGAGGTGTGTCAACAAAAAAAGGGAGAAACAGTCAAATCTCCGGGCATAATCCAACCACTTCCGATTCCCCCTGCTATTTGGAAGGATATCTCTATGGACTTTATTACAGGATTACCCAAATCGGGGAATAAATCAGTCATAATGGTGGTGGTGGATCGCCTTTCCAAGTATGCTCATTTTTGCACTCTTCACCACCCATTCACTGCATCCACGGTGGCTCAAATTTTCATGGACTAGGTCTTCAAGATTCATGGCATGCTGCACTCTATTGTTTTTTATCGTGACCCCACCTTCACAAGCAATTTTTGGCAAGAACTGTTTAAGCTCCAAGGAACACAATTGCATCTCAGCTCAGCTTATCGTCCCCAAACAGATGGTCAAACGAAAATTGTCAACAAATGTTTGGAAACATATCTGAGGTTATTTGCCTCTGAAAAACAACACCAGTGGGCTCAATGGTTACCCCTAGTTGAATGGTGGTACAACACTACATACCATACAGCCACTCGCATGACTCCTTTTGAAGTGGTATATGGGCAGAAGCCACCTTTAGTTCTCTCATACTTATCGGGTACCTCGAAGGTCCAGGCGGTTGACCAAACACTTACAGTCCGAGAAGATATTCTTCGTACCCTTAAGGAGAACTTGGTCATGGCACATAATCGCATGAAGCAGCAAGAAGATCAAGGTTGCTCTGAACGTCAATTTGCAGAAGGGGATTAGGTGTTTCTGCGACTACAACCATATAAGCAAACTTCCCTCAAGGCCGAGCATTGTCAGAAGCTAGTGCCCAAATTTTATGGTCCTTACACAGTTCTCAAGCATGTGGGACAAGTCGCATATCAGTTAGCTCTGCCCAGTCAGTCGAAGCTACATCTTGTTTTTCATGTTTCATGCTTGAAGAAGGTGATTGGAACCAGGTGCCGAATTCAAACCAACCTTCCAGAGTTAGTTGAAGAAGGATCCATTTGGCTATATCCAGAAGCAGTTTTGGACCAGCGTAAGTGTCGCCTACATTAGAGAACCATCAAGGAAGTGCTAGTACAATGGAAAGATATGACTCCAGCCGATGCCACTTGGGAACCAGCTACCATTCAGCAGCAGTTTCCACATCTCAAGCCTTGAGGACAAGTCTATTTTTAAGGGGGAGGACATGTTAAGGTACTAACCCGCACATAGGTAGATCACTGTATTTGGATGTAATAAAGGTCAATATTAATAATGCTTTTCAATAAAATAGAATAAGGCGGATGTAAGAAGACCTAATAGAAGCTTTTGCTTCTAGAAGGATCTTCCTCTAGATGCTTCTCTTAATATACATATTTAGTATAAATAAGGGTCGAGGGTATGAAAACCCTAGCTTGGAGATTATTGTAACAGAGCGCTTCTCGACTGGAGGTTGCCCCCTCAAAGAGACCTGTGAACATTTCTTTCTGAATCAAAGTGTTATTTCAGTTGTTGTTCTCATATTATTTTTGTGTTATTGTGGAGATTATGCTAGTTATATTACTGTTATTCTGCCATTTCTAGCATTTTATTTCTGTTCTGCGTATTTATTATATCTGGTATCTTGCAGAATAAATACTTAGTCCCTCAAGCTCCCTCTCTTGTGGAATCATATCCCCCTATAACTCTAGTACTTATCCGTCTAGCAGCCAATGATGTGTTTATTATTATTAATGATCAAAACATTACATTTCTTGGGCATACTGGCCCTTTAATAATTGTTTGGGAACTCAGGCCTCTCAGCATTGTAACCATACATTATTTAAAATGGGGGTTTGAAACCTGGGATGTTACAATTTCTTTCTAGGATCCTGCATCCACTTGTTAGTCCAAAAATTATTTCTATGCATAGGAATAGCATATCTTTCATTATTTATATCAGATATATTCATGTCAAATTTTCTTTCTTCTACCTATGCCCTAGTTTTCAGACTAGGACAAAATCTATCAAGCATACCTAGATCCATTCCTTCGAAACAAAAATTTACACTTATCATATCTTTTTTAGAGCACAAAGATTTAAGATCTTACCTCTTTTCTTCAGATCTGATTCCTTTCTTAGCACATAACTTCGCAATTCAAGTATAGTATTGCGCACTAGAGCAACAGATATACACACAAATCTTTCTCTTTCCTTCAGTTCCCAGCAATCATAGTTTCATGTCCTGGAAATGTAACCATTTGTTTTCACAGGGGCAGACCCAGGGTTCAACGCTTCAATAGCACATCAACAAAGCCTAACTATCGGCCCTTTCGGAAACATCTACAAAGAAGATGAAGTCTCACCCGAGTTAGAGGCAGGGGCGTTGTAGGACTCAAGTGTCTACAACCTAGTTGGGACACAGATCTGTGATCACAATACTTAACATAACACTTATCAATTGACATTCATTAGTATGTACTCTTATTCACATCGCAGGTTAAAACCCTAATTACATAACAACATATTATTCATCAAGACCTAATCACATCTAACCATTTAGTACATAGCATTAAACAGATCTAGAATTCATTCACATTATTAAGCACTAAGCTACATCAGATGCATCTAGCATACATAATGGTTACAACACTAAGAAAATACAATAATAATACAGCACAAAGAACATAACATAGGATATATGTGGTTCACCCCTAGCGTAGGGCTACATCCACCAAATCTTCTTCTTCTTTATTATCTTCTTCCAATCTTCTTACATGCACAGAGCCACAAAGCCAACTCTGCATAGGACAGGATATTTGTGTGCACCTTGCCAGATCCTCCTTCCCCAAGTAGGTCATGCACCAAGCCTTCTTACAATCACTTGCACTTAGCTATATAAGTCCTCAAGACACATCAGGCATGAAGCCAACCAATCATGCACTAAGCCAATTTGATCACATAGATCCAACAACTGACTCCTACTTACATAGCCTATCTACTTATTTATACATTACAAAAGGGGCCTAAACATGGATAAACCCATGGGCCGACATCCCATACCTGTTACATAAACCCTAACAACTAAAGAATCCCACAAAAGGCAGTGATATTCCATGATCTTCGCTTCGCCTGGGCACTCCGTCTTCGACCAGCCTGTCGAAGTCCCAAAATTGGTAAAACATGACCAAGGTTCTCCAAATATTGGTCAAGGGCCAACAGTGACATGGTGCAGAAGGGAGATGTAAATATCTAATATGTTGACACAGATGAGAAGGTTGTAGATGTATTGAATAAGCCTTTGTCTCATGTGAAGTTTGAGTACTTCTGAGTCAAGCTTGGTGTAGTCTGAAAGGACCTCCCTCGAAAGGGGGAGTGATTCTGATGATACTATGGTATCCTGACCAACAGTGGATAATTGGTTATGATTTTATATCCTAGGGTACTGATCATCCATGGATAGATCCTAAAGGTCCAGTAAGGACAGTCTTTCAGAGTACATGTGCATGTATATGTCATTTGTGGTTAGTACTAGTAGCCCAGTTAGGATTTTACATCCTAGGGAAACTTATTATTCTTGGGAAAATCTTGAAGGTACGGTAAGGACAGTCTATTAGAGTACCACATGGTATCTCAGTTATGATTTTATATCCTAAGGAATCTTATGATTCCTAGGAAGATCCCGAAGGTCAGGTAAGGACGGTCTGTCAAATTACCACAAGATGTTGTTGTTGATCCACCTGCCTCATTTTTTTTCCACATATATATGTTGATGTTCCATCTTTGTGCTATTGATGTTGTTGTTCCAGCTTCATGTTGTTGATGTTGATGTTCCCACTTCATGCTGTTGATGTTGTTGTTCCAGCTTTGTGCCATTGATGTTGATGTTCCAGCTTCATGCACTTGATGATGGTGATGTTACTCCAACTCTGATATACAGATGATGATGATGTTCATTTTATACTGATATTGATGATGATAAAAAAATCTCATGATTTATAGATATGACCGTCAGTGTTCCCGATGTTGATGACAATGTCCCCTCCACTTGATGATGTATTGAGTCCAATAATTTGTTATTAATGTTGTTAGTAGAATAACCTTCTTCTTAAGGGGGAGTGTTGAATTATTGTAACTTTGAAGAATATTATTTATATTTGAGTCATTATTGTATAAGATAAAATCCCCTTTTGTGGATTGATCAAGTTGGGTATTGTATAAGATCAAATCCCCTTTTGTGGATTGGTGAACATGTATTTGTATGGTGGTATTTATAAATTTAGCCCCTAGTAACTGTAAAGTGGTTTTAGCCACTTCTAGGAGAATTTGGCTCCAACAAGTGAAGAGTCACAACCCTAGCACCACCTAACAACTTGTATTTATATGTGAGGATGGTGTCTCATTTTGAACACACAATCACCAACAAGCTTCACAGTGCACAAGTTTTGGAGGAGAACCTATTGCAACTGGGGGTGATGTCACAGAGCATTTTTGGTCTATCTCTTGGTATTTCTTGGTCAAGTGGTACACTAATCTTCCTAGTGAATAAGTAGAGGAGGATCTTCTGTTCAGTATTTGGTCTATCTATATTAAGGAATTTTTGTTGGTTTTTCTTCCCCATGAGGGTTTCCCAGGATAATCTGTGAGTCTCTATTGTTTTTGTGATTTCCTCTCTTCCAATGATCTTATTTATACAACAAAAGTGTTAAATGATTGTAATAATAAAGAAGGACTATAATTTCTAGTTGCATAAGTAAAACTTCAACAAATATCTCAACTCATATAACTAAGATTTTTTATAGCTCAAAGAGACCTTTTCAATGGTATAAAGAACACGTAAAACAAACACCCAACTCAAACGTTATGGTCATTTTATGAAAGGAATTTTTTAATGTTTCAGAGGGGTTAATACTAAATGCTTCGATTTTCTATCGGAGGAGTTATTACTAACTCCAACTTTCCATCAAAGGAGTTACTACTAACTCCTTCGACTTTCTATTAGAATATTTTCAACTAACTCCTTTGACTTGCCATTAGAGGATTTTGAACTAACACCTATGATTTTCCATCAGAGTATTTTGAACCAACTCCTCTGATATCTATCGGAGGATTTTGAAATAAATCCTCTTATATTATTAGAGGATTTTGAACTAACTTCTCTGATATGTACTAGAGGATTTTGAACTAACTTCTCTTATGTGAATCGAAGCAATTGATGGGAACTCCTCTGAAATTTCATAGGAGTTTAAGGGAACTCTTCTGAATTTCTTTGGAGGAGTTGAAGGGAACTTCTCCTTCCTATTGGCAAGAGACAATGAGATCTTGAGTTCGAAATTCCACACGTTCCTCACAAGATGGTCGATTTAGGTGTTGTTTTTTGCAACGCAGAGACCATAGACATATGCTTCTATCAAAATAATTGAACATTTTATTCATGCATTTTAGGGGATCCATGTTTAATGATGTCCACGGTTAGCGAGGCTTGCTTGGGGGGAAATCATTTTTGATCATTTTGACACTTCCAGACCTCATATTTTGATTCCATCAGCTGCATTGGAATCCTAATCAGGTAATCCATACAACTATATTGTTTAAGTAGTGAAAACTCCACTTTGGCTAGTGCCCAAAACTTCGAGCAACGACATTTTTAAATGCAATTTTGGACCCCTTCCTTGCTATATCTTCACCGAAATTTGATACCATAATTTTCGGTGTCATCTATGTTATATAGGATTTGCGTTTATCCATTGATTTTGAGGTGATGCATCAATAACATAGAATTATAAACAACCAATTGGAATCCATTACATTTATCAGGGTCTAAGAGCTTAAAGGACCAAACTTCTTTCGAAGTGCATTTCAAAACCAACGCAAGACCAATAGGTGTTGGTATTAACCCATATGATGCTAGGAAAGGCTTCCATACTGAATATTTATTTATAATGTCAAGAAACACAAAGAAACCAAGATTGTACCATGTGCGCAAAAAACACCATTGTGGAGCACTACAAACTTGACTACGATTACGATATGAAGCGAATCAGGTGAGATAGGAAATTAATGACCAACTGTATATATAGGCATTGAGATTTTAATCATTGTAAATGTAAGTATATTGAATGATGAGAACAACAAGAAGGAATCTGAGTTGAGAGGGGGACCAGATAAGCCTCAAGGTGAAAATGGGCCACGTTGAGCTAGTCATTGTTGGGGAGAGGGAAAAGATAATATTCAATGCACTTGGAGATGATGAGGATGAGGGGTTGATGTCCTTCAGCTAAAGTATCAAGGATAGGAGGGGGAAACTTATTAATAGGCATCGTGACAGGGATGAAGTGGCTAACCTTGTTGATATGTAGTGCAACGAAGAAAAAGAGAGGGACGTTGTCAAAATGGGATGCAACGACATGAGTGGAAGGGAGTCAAATGGTGAAAGGCATGTGTGTGGTGAAGATAATCATGTGACAGATATCATTGAGACAATGTTGATCATGTGATTGTTACTGATGATTAAGATGTGTGTGTGAGAGGTTTGGCAGAAGCACGATAGCATGTCTGCCAAGTTCAATGGTGTACTGATGAGAAAATCAATGGTGTGTCAATGAAAATGTGGAAGAAGGATGTGCACATCAATACACTATGTATCATATCACGAAGAGGGGACTCGCCAAAGTATGGATCATTTGGTAGAAGTTATTAGAGGGGGTACTACAAATGATAAGGCAGGGAAGTGTAAGAGGAAAAAACCTAGGCATTGCCATTTGCGCAAGAGAGGGACTGTGAGGGTTCTGGTGGGAAAGATTGAAGGGGGGACCAATTTCATGTCTTGGAGAAATGTTAAGACAAGAAAATTGGGAGTTTTTTTTGCATGCGCAACAAATGGAGATACATTGGGTGAAGTTAGAATCTTTGCTAGTCTTTCCTAACTGATAAGAATAAAATGTAGAGGGTCATAACTTACTTTTAAGATTAGAAATTATAGAAATAATATGTAACAGTTACCTAAAATATTCCATCGTGGTGGGCTCAATGGCTATGCTTGCATGCCATCTAGCGAATTTTGTCTATTGTAAATAGAGGATGAGTTATGATGAAATTTATTTCCTTAAACTACATTGATGATCTAGGATGGTATCTTTGTCATGGGGTATCTCTGTCATGGGGTTGATATATATTTGGCATAATTAAATATTTTTCACCAGGTGTGTATATATATCTCGCAGGTGTTTCTCCACTACCCACATGCATCCATAGCCCCAATGGAGTCACCACAATGTCACAAACCTTACTCAGCTTCCAGTAAGCATCCATAGCCTCAATGGAGATATTCTCATGTCCCCTAGTCTGGTCAAACTTTCCTTTCCATTACTTTTCAGATTATTGAGTGCATGCTTAGCATTAGGTGGATGGGGAAAGCAATGGCATTTTAGCCTAATAGGGGATGATTGTCATCTTTTTGAAACTTATTTGTATGTTTGTTTCACCTGGATACACAGATATATCCCTTTTGGTTTTTAGCCTTTAGAATTTGACACTTCACCTTTCACATGAGAAACTACTTTGTGTGTGGATAGTTTCTCCGATATATAGGATTTTATTGCAATCCAATATTCAAGGATGATCTTTGATTAACCACTATGCTCATTCATGGTTTAACTGGTGTCACAAAATCCCCAAATAGTTCTAATTCATATTCAAATAGAGACCCCTAATCTTGCTCATGAGCTAGGAAAAATATGTAAGTTGATTCGTGTCATATCCAGTGTGAAGGAGCTACTTGTGAAAAGACAAATAGAGTTGAGAGGCTTGCATGTGATTACAGACAAATAGGAGTTATGAGATGAACAAAAAATGAGAAATTAACTGCTTCAAAAGGGAAAGGATGATGATTTAGAAGGAAAGAGAAGAGATGACGCATTCATGGTTAGAGATGAACTTGTTCCAAGTCCTTGCTGCAACTGAAAAGGAAATTTTGGAGAAATGAATATTAAAGGCATGGAGTCAGTAAAGAATGTAAAATGATAAGAGATATAGGGTGAGAGTGTTTCTAGTAGCTTCAAGGATATTTATGTATTTCGATTAGCTAGAAATTTGCATCCTCTTGAAATGATTAATATGCGAGAAATATTATATGCATATTACTTCATTCAGATCGAATTCAGTGCTAGCGTTGGTTGATAATTATACCACTCTATTATTTTCTGAAGAATTCCAATTCAATTTTGTAGCCTTACGTTTCAGGGATAAGGATTGGCCAGAACTCCAATTCGTTGTATGCCATATTTATCTTCTTTGGGCTTGCGATATCTTCATTTCCTCTCCACTTATTCAAGTTCTAGAACTAATGTTATATGTGCATGATCAATTCAAATCCTTTGAAGATGGGTGTCTTCCTCAAAATGTATCCTTCTATTCAAGTGGATATATATTTCCATGATCAAAATACAGAGAACCTTTTTGAAAATCCTTACCATAGCTGTCTTATAATGAAGATCAAAATATGTCTAGGTTTTTGAGTTCAAATCATGAGTATTTCCTATTCGAGTTGCTGGGAGACAGAGTAGGCCTGATCCCCAAGTGTTTGTTTTTCTAATGGAATATTTCCTTTTGGGAAACAATTGAATGTAGATGTAACGACCATGGGTTTTTCCCATATCATATGGTCTCTTCTCATGTTTCAGGGATGAAACATGCCTAAGTGGGTTGGAATGTAATATACATAGGGAGCTAATATGGGTGGTAATATGGGAGGTACCCAATGAGAATGGGGGTTAGATACTATTAGTGGAGTATATTAAATGTAAGGTGGACTAGATCCACCATGGTATTAAATAAGGCCCACTATGGTAGTTGGATAGAATAAATGGGTAGTTTAATCCAGATTTATGAGAGGAACAAAATGAAACCAAGGATTAATGAAATTAACACAAATAAACAGTGAAAAATAACAAAGAGACATTAAAAATTGACTTCTATTAAATAAGAAATATGTTAAAAACTGTAAAATGAAGACTGAAAACAAGCTTGCTAGAATGGGTGGCAGCTTATCTTTGAGAAGAGATGTGACGACTATGCTCATTTGCAGGAAGATGAGTAAAATTAGGCTCTGAAGGAATTTTTTACAATAAATATGAATTCCAAAATCCTAGACATCCAAAAACCTAACCCTAGGAGATGAAGTGCCAAAATTCATGTGAACCCGGTTGGGGTAAGTTAGTACATTAATCTCTCGGGGTCATAACTTTTGCATAGAATCTTCGTTTAGGGTGCACGATATATTTTTGGAAAGGTATTGATGAGGATATTCATTTATAGGGATAAATCAGAGCCTTTAGATATCATTAAGGTTCCTGATCATGAAAAACCATAGTTTAGTCCCTCAAAATGGCCTCAAAAGTTTGGGAACCACGACTAAAAATTGTTAGTTTCCAAAAAATTGTTTTGGACCAGTTGGACAAGGTGGATGGCCACTGAGATCCTCCTGGATCATAGTTAGATATAATAAATGGGATTTCTAGAAGATACCTTCTGTAGAATGTTCCTAGGGGATACATAATGCTATATAAGGAAGTGAAAGAAATGTAATTGGGATGGTGAAGTATATTGTGCATGTATCCAACATTGCTTGAGGAGTGTTATCCTTCCTTAAGAATTAATAGATGGTGTTACCCTACCTCAAGCGTTTTCTCAACATTATTTTGTTTATTATTGATGAATAGTTTTTAGTGTTTATTATTGGTTATTTCTTAAGTATATTTGCAGATCTGGTATATATATATATATAACACTAACAAGTGATCAAGGTGCACATTTCATAAACAAAACTATATCTACTCTCACCCATGAATTTTTTATTAAGCACCATAAGAGAATCCCTTACCATCAACAAGTTAATGGGATAGTGGAAGCGTTCTACAGGATTCTTGAAAAAGGATTGACCAAGGTATGTTGCGCAAACTATGAAGATTGGGATGAAAGAGTTCCAATGGTACTTTGGGCTTATCGGATCACCACAAAGAAATTAAAAAATTATACCCCTTTCCAATTATTCTATGGATGAGAGGTCATGGTACTGGCTAAATTTCTATCACCAAGTCTATTTGTTGTGCAAGCTACCAAGATGACTAATAATGAATACATTGCAGCCTGATTTACAGAATTGATGTAGTTGGATGAAGCCATATTTTTAGCATACTTTCATGAGAATATAAAAAATATCGATAGAAATCATATTAGGATCGACATATCAATAATAAGTCTTTGGTGCAAGGAGACAAAGTTTTGTTGTATGACATTAAGTATCAGCCACATCTTAGTAAGTTACAAATGCATTGGGTTGGACCATTTATTGTTACAGAGATGGTATCCTTTATCTTGGTTGGGTGAATAGTGCATGCCTAAAACCCTACATCTTCTCTCAATAAGCATTTTCGCATAGCCCTCCAGTGTCAAGAGTGGATTTCCTAGGTAGGATTTCCCTTTGTATGCAATTTTCCTTTATGTCAATAATACGATGGCACGTCACTTCTATTACATGTTCTTGCATCTAGTTGTACAGTCCCAATAATACATCTAGGATATTCACTTTGTGGTCGATGATCTTGTTATCACTCCATTTCATCGCTAACATCACCCATCTTTAAATTTTGTGTCCATACTTTGTCACATGGGTACTTACAGCCGTTAGTACCTTCTGCTGACTTGGAATCCACCTTCCATCCTAACCATATTCAATATTCACAAAATTCTTTCCTTTTTCGATCCTCCTCTAATATAGTCATTGCTTTCCTGACTTAATTAGATCTCCCGCACCATCTCATCAGTTATTTCTTTAAAATGTCTGTCCCATCGCAAATATTGTTGTAATTAGGGGATTTTTGTCGATATCGATGTCGATTTTATTGAGTTTTCATAGTTAATGCATGGCCTCCACCTCACCTCCTAATTCAATCCTATAAACTTACCTCTACTCGATGTCCCAACTCGTCTTGCATTCTCATTCTCTTTCTTCCAATTTCTTCTTGGAGTCTCTTAAACACCCTAAGAGCCCGTGTCTATGCCCCACCCCTCTTGTGGAATTTTTTTGTCACCATAGAACCATCCCCATGGTTTTCACAACTGGTCGGAGAGATCTCCCCAAGCCCTCTATTCCTTCCAAATTTATTGACCCATGCATTGTTGTTCAGGGTGATTTGTATGTAAAGGTCGAACAAACTAGGATACTCGACCTTGATTTTACCAATGTTGTCGAACATCCACACATGGCCATTCATTCATACATGGATTTTTTCCCCATGTCATATGTGAATTTTCAATGGCAGTGGAGACCAGAGTTTTCATCGTTGCGGGATTATACGCTAATGTGTCTTTGGGACCTACTAGTTTTCAACACTATTGGTGAAGTTTCCCACTGCACAAAGTTCCTAATCAACATAGTACATACAGGTGATTTATGGATCAATAATGCTTACCCAATCCATGGGGATGATATCCATAATATTAAGGGTCTGTCTGTGGAAGGGAATGATTTTACAGATATATTTCAAGGCTAGGGCAAGCACGACATGAAGAAAGGAGAGTTGAGACTCTACGATAAGTATGGCACCAAGCGAGGAGGTCGTGGTGCCCAAATTGGCTTAATCTAGGACATCCTTGTTTGTATGGACTACTACCTAATTGTTGGAAAGGTGATGCAAAGCTACACTAGGAATGAATGGACACTTGATGTTATTGTCATAGTCAAATTCAGTAAGAATGGTGCACCACTCAATTGGTTTAAGTACTTCATGAATGAACTACTTCAATCCTGCACATATTCACATGAAAATTTAGGATATTTCATTTATGGGTATCTTCTGGTCGCCTTGGCTATGTGGAAATGGAAATCGCCATCAAGCCATGATGTTTCTCTTTCATTGAACGATAGCCTCACCATGTTGTTCGAACCATGGCACAGTTGCACAGCTCAAAGCAACCTAAATGGACACATTTTATCTTTCTCGTAGTGGTGCAATGCACTCATCGTTGCCACATAGTGACTACGCATCCCGTAAAACCTACTCATACAACACACACACAATATCGGGTTCAAGATGACAGATGACTCTACCTTGCTTCATCCTCTAGCGGTCGACCCTACTCTCCTCCACATAAATTGTCTTCCTTTCTATCTAGACGAGGATTTTTTCCATAAAGAGGTTACATTATGTCCAGGCATTGTGGTTGAGCAGAATAAATCATACATATCCTATACGATGCCTGCTACAACACAACAATTCACTTCGGAACAACTTTCATAAGTTGGGACTAGTTCTATGAAAAGGAATCACTCCACTTCCTTCTCCTAGGAATGGGATGACGATGAAGAAGATGAGGCATTACCTAGAGGGATCCTGATAAATCCCTCTTCCAATATCCCATATGATGCCCAGATTACTGATAAGCAGTGGAAGGAGGTTATGACTTATGTTTTTCCTTTGAAGTGGTCACAAATCGATCCCTTTTCTGATTCCCCAACTAAGCCTACACCTAACCCAGTCATCACCACGGCCATTCCATTATCATCCATCCTCATACTAACCTGCACCAGTGAAATCCTACCTCTTTCAACCACACCCCTCCCATGCAACATCCCAATTATCCATATCATTTATTCCCCCCCAAATCCCCTCAATCAACCCCCATCACTGAAGAGGCATAGCCTGGGGTTTATGTCACTAAACCATTTCCCACTCTTGCAAACATGGACACTGGTACCCTATCTACCAATCACTTTACCATGTCACTCCCCTCCAACTTTCCCCCAGATCCCAAGGTCATATACCTTCCACCACACCATCCCACACAACCCACCTACATGACCCAAACATAGTGTCTGATACGAATGCACCAATTGTTCATGACTTGACTCTGCAAGATACCCTAGATGACCAAGATGATGCTCAATGTTAGGAACCAAATATCAATATAGCATAGAAAAATAACAGAAAAAAGTACTCAATGCCTTGAAAAAGAGATAATTTCATATAATAATCCTCTTCGAGGGGGAAACCTCCTTTTACCCCACTTAAATGTTCAAGTCCAAGATGATTCAAAATGAAAATGTCTCCTTGGTATATATAAGAGACTAGGAGGTATAATTACAACTAATGGACTAAAGCCGACATAAATAAAATAACATTACTAATATAATATTCCCTAATTAAGGGGTAATGAGCCAATATTAGGGCTTAACATGCCCCTCCCCTTGAGAAAAGTGTTGTCTGCAATGCTTGATAACTCTGGATGCTTCTGTATAAAAGACTCATCTTCCCAAGTTGAATCTTCAGCCGGTAGTTTCCTCCATTTAATGAGATACTCTGAAATGGATCTATTCCTCAGCTGGTGAATTCTTGTGTCACTGATGGCTTCAGGCTCCAATATGATTTTTCCTTCATCGTCAATTTTTGGAAATATAGTTTGAACTGGGATCTTGTCACCTATAACCTTCTTTTAGCATGAAACATGGAAAACTAGATGTACTCATGAAGATGTAGGCAACTCCAATTTGTATGCCATAGTACCAATCTTTTGCAAAACCTTATAAGGGCCATAGTACTTTGGTGATAATTTATTATCCTTCTTGGATTGCTTGAGGGACATATGTTTGTATGGTTGTAGTCTTAAAAACACCCAATCCCCTACTTCAAAACTTCTTTCACTACGATGTTGATCTTCTTGTTGTTTCATGCGATTATGTGCCATGGTCAAGTAGTCCTTTAATATTTGGAGAACTTCTTGTTGATTCTCTATGTGATCTTCCACTGCTTGAACCTTAGATTTTTCTTTTAGAGAATAAGTGAGGGAAGGAGGGTGGTATTCATAAAGTTCCATAAATGGTGTCATTTTTGTTGCAGTATGAAAGGAAGTGTTATACCACCATTCTGTCAAGGGTAACCATTTGAACCATTGTGTTTGTTTATCAGAGACAAAGCAACGAAGGTATCCTTCTAGACATTTGTTCACTATCTCGGTTTTTCCATCAGATTGAGGATGATAGGATGAGCTATGAGCCAATTTAGTACCCAAACAAGAAAATAATTATGTCCAAAAATGTCCAGTGAAGATGGGATCTCTGTGTTAGTGTCGGAAGTCACTCCTGGATTGCAGCAGGAGCAGAGCCCGACGCCCATTAGTTTAATGTCACGATTTGTTTATAAAGGGGTAATCAAATGGAAGTAAACTCATAACAATATCGTCTCAACTCTGAAACTAGGCCAGGCATGCATGGGCGAGTAAGGTCTTAGATAAACTTCAAACAGTGAGTCGTAACAAGGGTGAGTAGGGGGAAGACTTGCATAAGAAGAGTGCAGGGGTCTGTTATAAACATCAGGTTTCTAACAAACTATGAGAGAAACCATCTAAAGGCAAGATCCTCTTACATCCAAATGCAGAAAACCAGGGAATACAATAATGCAATGATAAATCCTTTATCATAGCATAACTGCAACAACTCATGTGAATCAGTCGATCATGAACTCTCTGGTATAAGACGAAAACATAGACGAAGCAGGAAAATTGTTTGTCATAAAACAAGAAATCTCAAACACAGATGCATAACCATAGAACTAGAATGATGATTAAAACTTTACAGTCGGGAGCTTTTTTCTACCATCGATAGATACAAAAATGGCAAAAACACCTACATATACTCAAAACAACAACAACAACAAAATCGAGACGCTGCATTAAACACATTGTGTCTGCATGGCTTCTGACAATCTGCAGCTGCCATCTCTGAATGATCGTGCAACTTTTGGCAGACGCAATCGAACTCTTGACAGTTCTGTGGGCGAATCGACGTTCCTTTAATTTTATCGCCAGACTTTCCCATTATGGCGGAGGCGATTTCTAACCACCACCAACTACTTCAATAACTACTTCATTGGGATTGAGGATGGCCCGTCCAACTCGACACTTCTACGACATGGAAGACCCTTCGCACTGCCACCTAGATCAGCTGAACAATCTGATGGATAGGCATGGAGGCCAGCGTGAAGGATGGGGCGCATAACGGGAGTGGCGGCATGAACACTATGAGGGTATGATAAGAAGTGGCGAGGTGTGAGAGAGACGACCGGGGAAGACACATGGCAGAAGGCAATAGGCGAAGGGGGAAGGAGATGAGATATAATGGGCACGTTTTTAGTGGGAGGCTGACGTGGAAGGGAGCAGGACACATGGCAGGTGGTGAGTGGATGATAAGATGGAAAAGGGACCACACAGACCAGAAGAGGGGAGATGGACAGATGTCAGAGGATGAGGAAGGGGCTAAAGGGAGAGAACCTCATCACACGGTTAGGTGGAGAACAGATGGCAAGATGATATGACAAGAAAGGGGGCCCCATGTTAATTAAACGTAGAAAGTCAAAGGATGTCTGGATTGCATATGCATCGTTGATCCGGGCACTCAAATCGCAGTCGTCGGAGAGATGCGTCCTCGATTCCAGACCCCCCCTCCTCCACTTAAAGGTAGAAAGGTGGGGGGGGGTCCGGAATCACCTGTGCGCCATTGATCCGGGTGCTCTGATCCATGTCGTCCAGATTAAATTTCCATTTAAACACTGACACATTTGCATCCCGAACTTAGGACAAGTGGGTTTTTTTACCCATTCCTTCGCATTTTACCCCCCTAACAGAAATGTCGCTAACATTAGGCTCCATGGGGGATAGAGTCGTACCTGTGATGCTCTAAGAACACTTTTGCAGATTCAGTGCCTTGCTGTTGGGCTATGGATTCATTTATTAAGCTGAAAACAAAAACAATATTTACAAAAAAAAAAAGAGCCGACTATGGCTCACAAAAAACATTTTTTCAAGAAATGCCCATTTACTGGGCCACTAAAAACTTCTTTGCCTTCCAAATCCTGCAACCTGTAAGTGTTGTTTGAAAATACTTCAAGGATCTTGAAAGGCCCAAACCAGAGGGCATCAAATTTACTGTGCTTTCCCCTGTCCTGCCTGGGTGCATCCCAATTGAGCACTAGGTCACCCTGCTCGAATTCTTTCTTTCTGCTCTTCTTGTCAAAAGCCTGCTTGATCTTCTGCTGATGGTTGTAGGCCCTGTCCATGACCTTCTCTTTGATCTACTGCACTTCCACCATTTGATGAATCCTTCTGACCATATTGTCAGGCTCTCCTTCAAGGTCCTAGAGGAATTTTTCCACAGACAAGGCGAGCTGAGTAGGGAAAATGGCCTATGTTCTGTAAACAAGTTGGAAAGGTGAGATGCCTAGGGACTTCTTTGTTGTCACTCGGTCAGCCCATAGAGAAAATTTGAGTTTCGAATCCTAGGCCCTTTTATGGTCTTCCATCAATTTCTTAATGAGCTTGATCAGACTTTTATTAGAAGATTCCACCGGTCCATTTCCTTGAGGATAATAGGGAGTAGAGTGAATCAGTGAAATCTCAAACTGTTCACAGAACTTGACCAGGGGCTCAGACCGAAAGGGGGAGGCATTATCAGTGACAATTCTGCTAGAGCAGCCAAATCTGGGTATGATATCCTCCAGGAAGCTGATAATTACTTCGTCGGAAATGCTCCTAGTGGGGACAACTTCTATCCATTTGGTGAAATAGTCTGTTGCAGTTAGGATCCATATGTACTGGCCACTTGAAGGAGGATGAATTTCCCCAATGAAGTCCAATCCCCATTACTGAAAGGGTGTTGAAACTACTACAGGATTTAATGGAAGAGATGTGAGTTGTTGCTTTCCTGAGAACTTCTGGCATTTGATGCAAGCTCTGATTTATCTGCAGACATAAAGGAATAAAGTGGGCCAATAATACCCAGCTCGGAGGATCTTATGGGCTGTGGTCTTCCAGAAATGATGACCCCCACAAAGGCCACTGTGGAAATCAAATGTAACCTGCTGGGCTTCTTGTGGGTCTAGGCACCTTAAAAATACCCCTAAATGATCTTTCCAGTACAAGGTTTGGTCAATGAGGCAATATTTGACCACCCTGAGCCTTAGAGCTCTTGCCTTGCTTCTTTCCATGCCATCAGGACGCCTCAATTCTTGCATAAGGTAGAAGATATCCTTGTACCAGGGGCATGTTGCTAGCGATAAAGCGCCTTGGGAACTCTTGTTGGATGACTCGGCCTGTTCATGGACGAAGTTAATCCCCAAAGCTTTGCAATTGGATTCAACCAGCAGCTTAGCTAAACCCTGCCCCTTTATCAATTTGGTGGGCCTAACCCCAGATCAAACTCCAGGATCTTGGTAATCCATTTACCTCTTCTCCCGTCTATGTCAGGCTGTATGAGGATGTCCTTCACAGAGGTAGAAGGAATGTACGTGGTGATCTTTGAGTGCAAGACATAGAATCTAAAAGCTTTGAGGGCTTTCACCAAGGCATAAGCCTACTTCTCCATGATCTCGTACCAAAGTTCTACATCTCTCAATGCCTTGTTGTAGAAGGCAATAGGTTTCTCTTGCCATTGATCATTTCTCTGCAATAAGACCGTTGTTACTGTATCACAAGAAGCAAAAGAAAAAATCAAGAAATCTTTGGAATAGTCAAGACTGATCAGCACCGGTGCCTCAGTCAATGCCCTTTTTATCTGGATAAAAGATTCCCTGGGTTCAACAGTCCATTTCACTTCATTTCCCTTTCTGAGCATGGTTGTGATGTGTCTCACCAGCTCAGCAAAATTTGAGACGAATCTCCTCAGAAAATTAATCTTCCCCAAAAAGGCCTGGACTTCCTTCTTGGATCTGGGAGGTGACAGGGTCTAAATTGCCTCTACCCTACTAGGATCAATTCTCACTCCCTCTACTGATACTATATGGCCTAAAAGCTTCCCCTCCTTCATAGCAAACAAATATTTCTTGGGGTTTAAAGATAAACCATACCTCTGACATTTCAGGAAGACCTTTTTCAAGTCTGACCTGGAGAAGACTGTGATGTCATCCAAATAGATCACTACAAGCTGATCTTTCTCCCCAATAAAGGCTATATCCATAGCTCGCTGAAATGTTGCCCCTGCATTCATCAATCTGAAAGGCATTTTGGCATACATGAATGTGCCCCAAGGAGTGGTGAAGGCTGGTTTTTCTCTGTCCTTAGGCATGACTGATATTTGATTATACCCCAAAAACCAATCAATCATGGATATCCTAGATGCACCAATTACCTTCTGTAATATGTGTTCCATGTTGGGCAGAGGATAATTGTCTTTCCTTGAGCTTCTATTCAGGTTCCTGAAATCAACACAGAGTTTGATTTCTCCACTTTTCTTTCTTACTGGAACCAAATTGGCTACCCACTCAGAATACCTCAAGGGGATAATGATTTGGGCATATAACAATTTCTTCACTTCTTTCTCCATGATAGGTAGCAACATGGGATTTATCTGTCTCAGCTTCTGTCTGAATGGCTTAGCCTCTTCTTTCAGTGGGATCTTGTGCTCAATGACAGATGTGTCATACGTCTTGAGGTCTTCATAGGTCCATGCAAACACATCAGCAAACTCTCTCATCAACTTGGTATATTCAACCCTCTGCTCCTTGGTCAAACTCCTTGACAGCTTGACAAACTTAGGATCCTCTGGTGTGCCAATGTTGCACTTAGCTGTGTCAACATCTTCACTTGAGACACCACTCTTTATTGCCACATCATTTTTGTCAAACAATATTTTTAAAGGGACCAGTCCCCTCGAAATGAGATTGCTAGGCAGTTGAATAATCTGGTGATTAACAATTTTATTCAAGAATAACTCAGAGGGGGGGTCACCTTCGGGATCCGGGTCCTGATCGATGTGCAATGCAGAAAAATCATCGACAGACTGAAGAAATTTTTCAATTTCAAGATCATCCTCGAATACCTTCCAATGCTTTATGTTGTCTAGGATGGATGGCTTGTATCTTACCTCGACCTCACCATTAATCTTTGGTGGTAGGGGGATCCTGAACAAACTGGCTGAGACTGCTAGGGAGTCGGTTGTGGTATTCTCTTCCCTTGGGATAAAAACAATATTGAAAGCAGAGAAGAAATTATCAATCAAGTCCCATACCTCATTTCAGTAGCTTCTAAGTCGAGGATGCTTGGCCCGATAAATATTTTTGACCTGTTGAATGATCAGTTCTGCATCCCCAAACACAGCCATTTCCTTTATTCCCATTTCTTGTGCAACCCTCATACCCAGAACCAAAGCTTCATATTCTGCCACATTGTTGGTGATTTCGAATTCCAGCTTGTATGACAAAGATATGGTCTCTTGATAGGGCGATATGAAAACCACTCTGGCACCTGCACCTATACTGGAGGAAGCTCCATCAAAGAACATCTTCCAAACAGAGGTGGTTGGAGGAGGTATCTCCTGATTAAGAATGGGTTGCTTTCTAATCTATAAAGGGGCCTTAGGAGTTTCGGTGATCTATAACAAACTAGACCCTAAATCAATGTCAAGTGCAAAGATGGGGTGATTAGTGGGGTTTGCTTCATCACTGACAATATAGGCTACCTGGGCTTCTCTATATAGTCTTCTATGCTCTCCTCCAAACACTGGGATAGTAGCATATGTGAGGTCCATCTGCAAAGTTCCCCCTAGTCTTTTTATCTAAGATCTTGATAGCAACATACCGAACTTGGGGGGAACATTGGCCACTACAATATCCATGACCACACTTTTCATGGGCAGTTGAAACAAGGTCACAACCAGATCTTTAATAACTCCAAGACACTGAACTCTCCTGGAGTCAAAATAATAGAGGTCATGATAGGCTTGAGTGACTTCTAGCCCCAATTCTTCCATGATAGTTTTGGGCATGAGGTTGTGAGAAGCCCCTGAATCCATCAAGCAGTTGTGCAGCACTTTATCATGTATGTTCAGGGATGTGTAGAAGGGAGGGGATGAATCATCTCTATCTTCTACCATGGGACCTAGGACAACTATTGGATTTTCATCTTGGAGGTTTATGGAGTTTATGGGAAGGCATGAGGCTTTAGACTGTAAAATCTCAGAAAAGCATTTTTTAAATTCTCCATGTTTAATTAGCTCGGTGAGGGGCACAGGGATTCTGATCTTTTGAATTTCATGCTCAAAGTTAAAAGAAGATGTAGGCTTTGGAATTTCTCTTATTTCAGGAACATGATTGTGGACAGTGGGAGAGAGGGGTTGAGTCATCTTACCTCTATGAGCGTCTGCTACTTCATTAGCAGGTTTCTCTGTTCTAGTGGACTGCTCAGGAATGTCAGGTACTGCTGTCTTTTTGTTGGACCTCAAGTTATACCTGCCTCGGCCGTCGCTAACCTTGTCTCCCTTGCTCAACTCATTTAGCTGATTGTTCATGAGAGACTCCTCGTATGCTTATTGATTCAGATGAGGTAAAGGGGGAGTCTCTTTGAAGCAATGGATCTTAGGCTCAAGCTCGTCTGTTTCCCCTTCTTCATCTTCGGCCACAAAATTGTTCTGTAAGGGGGCCTGAATTATTTGGTATTCTCTGTCTCTTCCCCTTTCTCTGTGCATAGTTGGGGGAGCGATATTGTTTGGCCTCCTGAAACCTCCTTTGTTTTTGGCACTCTGAGGGCCCTTATACACTTGCCTCCTTTCCACCTTCAGTCTCTCCATCTCTTCAGACAGAAAATTCATCATCTTGGTCAGTTCATCCACTTGAGGGTGGGGTACCGATGAGCCAGAAGTTGAGGCTTCAGATTTTCCCTTTCTTCTTTCTGCATCGGCCTTGTCCCTCAGTCTGTCAGCTGCTAATACATTGGATTCCACTTCTATAGTTGCATCTTTCATTTGAGCTAAGAAGGTGGCTCTTCTTTCTCTCAATAAAAGACAGAAATCAAGGTCAAATGCACCAGCATAAGAAATCTTGGCTGAGGCTTCTGAAGGCTTTATTTCAGCAGGAATCCTATTATACATCTTATTGAATCTTTTGGAGAAGTCAGAGACAGGTTCTCCTTCTTCTTTCTTCAAGGACGCAAACTCTGTCATGTAATACATGAAATCCTTCCTATCTCCCCACTGCCTCAGGAAAACACTATCCAGGGCTTCAATTCCAGCAATAGATCTGAGGGTCAATCCTCTAAACCATTTCCTCACCTCGCCCTCCAGGCTCTGGATGAAGACTCTCATCCAGACATCTTCATTTTCAATGTTTAGGTTGTCTGCATAACTGTAGAAAGCAGCCAGATGCTCTTCTGCAGTTATGTCCCCTTCTCCAGTGAACTTGGGCATGTATTTCAAGTAGTCTCCAGCAGGGAGAGGGTTCATGGGATGGGGTAGGATTAAGGGAGCATATCTAGCAGCAACTATGGTGTCCATTCTATTCAGAGGGGGATTAGCACCAGCCATAGGAATATTAGGTAGAGGAGAGCTTAGAGGAGAAGGGGTGTGAACAGGAGATGTCGGAAAAGAGATTCTTGAAGGAGACAATGGAGAAAACAGAGAGAGATCTAAGGGACCTGAATATGCAGATGCTTCTCTCTATGCAGTAGTAGCAATAAAAGGAGGGGTGGAGAAACCTTATGAGGCTTGAGGTCTGTACTGAGGCACAGCTTCCAGGGAGGGGGGAGTGACAAGGATCTCTCTTTCTGATGCTAGACCAGGAGGAGAAAACTCAGCAGGAACACTCACGAAATTCAGAAAATGGGAAACCTCAGAGAAAGGATGACTAGGAAGTTGAGAATAAGAAAATGGAGTTTTTACGGAAGGAGGTGGGGAAATACCTGATTCAGTGGTGAAGATTTCTCCTTGAGAGGGCTTCCTTTTTCTGATAATCACCTCCGGATTATCTTCAGGCGTGGCCAGAGTCAGTTGTGGATGGGACCGCGTGTGTCTACCGCTGGAAGCCACAACTAACCCAACAGGTTCTCCATAGTGGAGTCGTCACAATGGAGTCTCCAGGTGCACAGTAGAAATCTTGATAATTCTGATATCTGATGCACCTTCAAAATCAATTAATCGTTGTCTTTCAATCCTGGGGAAAATATTCAAATTCGTCCCCGGCAACGGTGCCATAAATGTTAGCGTCAGAAGTCACTCCTGGATTGCAGCAGAAGCAGAGCCCGACGCCCATCAGTTTAATATCACGATTTGTTTATAAAGAGGTGATCAAATGGAAGTAAAATCAGAACAATATCGTCTCAACTCTGAAACTAGGCCAGGCATGCATGGGCTAGTGAGGTCTTAGATAAACTTCAAACAGTGAGTCGTAAAAAGGGTGAGTAGGGGGAAGACTTGCATAAGAAGAGTGCAGGGGTCTGTTATAAACATCAGGTTTCTAACAGACTGTGAGAGAAAGCATCTAAAGGTAAGATCCTCTTACATCCAAATGCAGAAAACCAGAGAATACAATAATGCAACGATAAATCCTTTATCATAGCATAACTACAACAACTCATGCGAATCTGTCGATCATGAACTCTCTAGTATAAGACGAAAACATAGACGAAGCAGGAAAACTGTTTGTCATAAAACAAGAAATCTCAAACACAGATGCATAACCATAGAACTAGAATGATCATTAAAACTTTACAGTCGGGAGCTTTGCTCTACCATCGATAGATACAAAAATGGCGAAAACGCCTACATATACTCAAAACAACAACAACAACAAAATCGAGATGTTGCATTAAACACATTGCATCTGCATGGCTTCTGACAATCTGCAGCTACCATCTCTGAATGATCGTGCAACTTCTGGCAGATGCAATCGAACTCTTGACAGTTCTATGGGCGAATCAACGTGCCTTTAATTCATCGCCAGACTTTCCCATTATGGCGGAGGCGGTGTCTAACCACCACCAACTACTTCAATTACTGCTTCATTGGGTTTGACGATGGCCCGTCCAACTCTGCACTTCTATGACGTGGAAGACCCTTCGCGCTTCCACCTGGATCAGTTGAACGACCTGATGGATAGGCATGGAGGCCAGCGCGAAGGATGGGGCGCATAACGGGAGTGGTGGCACCAACACTATGAGGGTATGATAAGAAGTGGCAAGGTGTGAGAGAGGCGACAGGGGAAGACACATGGTGAAAGGCAATAGGAGAACAGGGCAGGAGATGAGATATAATGGGCACGTTTTTAGTGGGAGGCTGATGTGGAAGGGAGCAGGACACATGGCAGGCGGTGAGTGGATGATAAGATGGAAAAGGGACCACACAGACCAAAAGAGGGGAGATGGACAGAAGTCGGAGGATGAGGAAGGGGCTAAAGGGAGCGAACCTCATCGCACGGTGAGGTGGAGAACAGATGGACAGATGATACGACAAGAAAGGGGGCCCCACGTTAATTAAACGCAGAAAGTCAGAGGATGTCCGGATTGCATATGCGCCATTGATCCAGGTGCTCAAATCACAGCGGTCGGAGAGATGCGTCCCCGATTCCGGAACCCCCCCCTCCGCTTAAAGGTAGAAAGGCGGGGGGGGGGTCCAGAATCACCTGTGCACCATTGATCCAGGTGCTCTGATCCTTGCCGTCCAGATTTGATTTTCATTTAAACACGGATGCATTTGCATCCTAAACTTAGGACAAGTGGGTTTTTTACCCATTCCTTCACATTTTACCCCCCTACCAGAAATGTCGCTAACACTCTGTCACTTACAATTATCTTTGGGATGTCATGTAGCTTTTGACCTGTCTCCATGAATGCAGTGGCAACTGTACTATCTTTGAAGGGATGAGAGAGTGCACAAAAGTGTGCATACTTGGTCAGTCTATCAACAATCACCATGATTACACTCTTTCCTTCAGACTTTGGTAACCCTGTGATGAAATCCATGGAAACCTCCTCCCAGCACTAACTTGGGATGGATAATGGTTGTAAATGACCTAGGGTCTTAATTGTTTCCACCTTATTTTGTTAGCAAACCAAACATTCTGCCACAAACCTTTGAACATCAGTTTTAAGGCCATCCCAAAAAAAATCCTTCTTGACTCTATGGTATGTTTTCAAAAATCTCGAGTGCCCTCCTACTAGAGAGGTGTGCAATTCCAATAGTACCTTTTGTTTGAGTTGGGAGTTCTTACATAAATATAAGCAATCTTTGCACCATAGTGAATCATTTTTCCATGTAAATGTATCTGATGCACCGGAATCCTGTTGCAACCTTTGAATGAGAGTCCACACTTTTTCATCATTCTTCCATTCATCCCTTGCTTCTATTATCCAATCTGGTTGGATGATGGAGATAGAACAGAGAAAGGACTCAACATCTTCATCCTTTCTTGAGAGTGCATCTGCCACAACATTTTGCTTCCCCTTTTTATAAAGTATTTTAAAATCATAACCTAATATCTTGGTTACCCATTTTTGTTGTTCTTCTGAAGATAGTCTTTGTTCCAAGAAGTATTTAAGACTATCATGATCTGTTTTGACCTTGAAGTGCCTACCTATTAGGTAAGGAAACCATTTCTTCAATACATGTAGTATTTCCATCATTTCCTTCTCATAAATGCGTTTGTGTAAGTCCTTTCCCTTGAGTGGTCGACTTTAAAAAGCCAGGGGCCTTCCTTCTTGCATTAGGATAGCACCAATTCCATTTCCCGAGGCATCACATTCCACAATAAAGGTTTTTGTTAAGTCTGGAGTGGTCAAGACAGGGGCTTTACACATAACCTCTTTAATTTGTTCAAAATATTTAGTTGCCTCTAGAGTCCATGAAAATGCATCCTTCTTAGTTAGTGTCATTAAAGGTGTTGTTATTTTTCCATAGTTCCGAACAAACTTGTGGTAGTAACTTGTCAAACCCAAAAATCCTCTAAGTTTCTTCAATGTTTTGGGAATCGACCAGTCCATCATGGCCTTAATCTTGTTAGGTTCTACCTTGACACCTTCATGAGATACAATATGACCCAAATAATCTACCTCCTTTACTCCATAGAAACAATTGGATGGTTTAGCATATAATTGTTTCTTTTTTAGTAGTTGTAGCACCTTGTCAACATGTCGCACATGATCCTCCCAAGACTTACTATAGATTAGTATATCATCAAAAAATACTAACACAAACCTTCGAAGGAAGGGCTTGAAAATGGAAATCATCAACCCTTGGAATGTGGAAGGTGCATTTGTAAGGCCAAAAGGCATGACCAAAAATTCATAATGGCCTTCATGAGTTCATAATGTTTTTTTTGGGATATTGTCTTCCTTCATTCTAATCTGATGATACCCTGAACAGAGATCCAATTTTGTGAAATATATTTCTCCATGTAGTTCATCTAACAATTCATCAATGACGAGAATGGGAAACTTATCTTTAATAGTGATCTTGTTGAGCTCTCTATAATCTGGACACATACGCCATGAGCTATCTTTCTTGAATACCATTACCACTGGTGCAGAGTAAGAACTTTGGCTAGGTCTAATAATTCCAGCCTCTAACATTTCTTCAACCATGCGCTCAATTTCACTCTTCTGGGTGTAAGGGTATCTGTATGGCATGATGTTAGGAGGAACACTCTCAGGAATTAGGTGAATTTCATGATCATGATTTCGATTGGGTGGAAGACCTTTTGGAATATCTTCAAATACTTTGGCATTCTTATAAATGATTCTTTGGATATCTTGAGGAATAGATGTCTTAGATGTTTGAACATCTAGTGAGCATAGTTGTGCAATAACGCCTTGATGCCCCTTTTTCAATAATTTTTTCATGTCGTTAGAGATTATCACCTTACCAGGTTTCCTTGTGACACCTCTTAACTCAATTTATTTTCCTTCCAATGAAAATTTCATGAAAACTTCTTGAAAGTTAAAAGCCATTGTTCCTAATGATTGTAACCATTGGATTCCTAGTACAACATCTGCACCACCCATGGGTATAGAAATCATTGGACTATTCATTACATATTCCCCCATAGTAATATTGATCTTATTCCATTTTCCTAAGCAATTGATAGTTCCTCCATCTGTAATCATTACTTGAAACTCTGGCGCCAGATATACAAAGCAATTGAGATCTTTGGCTAATTTATAGTGAATGAAATTATGAGTACTTCCATAATCAATTAGGACTATTACTTTTTTCTTTTTGATGTATCCTTTGATATTGAGGGTTTGAGGAGTGCTAATTCCAGCCAATGCATTACATGATATCATGGGAGTCAAATCTTTAGACGAAATTGCTTCTACGTTTTCATCTTGAGATGGTTCTTGTTCTTCTTCCTCTTCACAATCTATGTAGAATAATTTCTTCTCACCACACTTATGTCCCTTACTGTACTTTCTGTCACAATTAAAGCATAAACCTTTTGCTTTTCTTTCCTCCAGTTGTTGAGGTGTCAACCTTGTAGGTTGAGGTGTTTTAGAAGAAGGAGCATTGTTCTCTCTATAGATGTTATTATTGGTCCTTCTAGTAGCCATAGCCATATTTTTACTTTCAAAATTTCTTGCCACCTTAAATGCATTCTCCAATGATTTGGGTTCCCAAAGGTGAACCTCATGTTGAATGTTATCTTTTAAATTTTCTATGAATACATCAATCAATTGCTCATCTGGAATATCGATTACCTTTATATTCAATCTTTGGAAGTTCTCAATGTGCTCGGTAACTGAACCCTTTTGCTTGAGATTTATCAATTGGCTAAAGAAGGTATTGATCCTTGTATCCTCATGGTGTTCTATCATTTCTTCCGTGAAAATTGTCCAAGTGACGAGTGATTTGCGAGAACAAAGCCATCGATACCATAAAAATTGATTAGGTTCTAAATATAAAGAAGCAATTCATACCTTTTGTGTATGTGGCACATTATGGAGATCAAATAATTTCTCCATCTGAAGTATCCATGTGATTGGGTCCTTGCCATCAAACTTCGTCATATCAATCTTAGGAACGTGGTTGGTCTTCAAACCAAAGTTGGATTTTCTCAATTCTTGATTCACCTTCCTTGTGTCCTCATCATGAATTTCATGGGATGCATTTCACTTTCAGGTGTCTTCTCTGTTACGGAATTTTTCAATACTTCCATGATCTCCCCTTTTAAACCCTCCATCATCTCTTGTAGTTCATCTTTTGTTACTATATTCTTTTGTAAATCATTTATGTCCCTACGCATTTCTTCACCTTCATCAAGAGTCCAAGTAGGATTTTCTAGAGGCTTATTTGGTGTAGAAGTTCTCTTTTTGGGTGGCATGTTGGCCAAGTATCACTTTTGAACCTTGATTTTGAGGTGGTTCTACTAAACAATATTTCTTCTGTTGTATCTCCCAAGTTTCGGCCCTTCTGGGTATGAAACCTTCTTTTGTGTAGTTCTCTGATATCTCTTCTCTACAATTCCATGGGTCTGATCAAAATTGGATGTGCCAAGTGGAATTTACAGTAACTTCCCCACAACTTGTCGATTTTTGGCCTTTCCAAGAGATCTCACTTGTATAGCATGCCCCGCACAAAATAATTGATATAAAATTCTGAAACTTGCACTAGAAATACTACAGACTGTCCACAATCCAGTGAAACCACTCCCACTCAATTTGGATACTCTAGGAAGACGTTATGATTTTTTTTACCTAGAACACCTTCTTGAGACTAGTCAATAGGACTAGTCAGATACCCTATCTTACACAAGGTGTATCTACAAATTTAAGAGGACCCAGAAGTTGAAATTTTTACCAAAGATACCTTACTAATTTATGTAAAAAGCCTCCAGATTTCAGGGTCTGAAATGTTATAGAAAATTTCTTATAGAGAAAATTCCACAATTACTCAGTTCAGGATGATTCTAGAACCCTATCTTGTACAGGCTATATCTCTGAAAGTATAAGGCCTCAGGAGTTGAATTTTGAACCCAACATACCTTGATATGACTGCTAAATATGCTCCAAGCCATTCCTTCTGAAACGTTGTAGAAAACAAATTATAGTAAAAATTCCAAGTTATCTCAGATGTAGCAATGAAACCCCAAGACCTTGAGCTCTGATACCATATGTTAGGAACCAAATATCAATATAGCATATAAAAATCTCATAAAAAGTACTCAACGCCTTGAAAAAGAGATAATTTCAGATAATAAGCCTCTTCGAGGGGGAAACCTCCTTTTACCCCACTTAAATGTTCAAGTCCAAGATGATTCAAAATGAAAATGTCTCCTTGGTATATATAGGAGACTAGGAGGTATAATTACAACTAATGGCCTAAAGATGACATAAATAAAATAACATTAATAATACAATATGCCCCAATTAAGGGGTAATGAGCCAATATTAGGGCTTAACACTCAACCTATTCATAGTGGCACTTTCATCAAGCATTATATTGTTCTTTTATTGCAGGACCCACAGTAGTGCCATGAAATTATAGAACTATGTCTAGGGCATACTAAGGTAGTGACAGAACTTTCCCCTCACCTTCGGGTTCATCTCACCTAGAGCCTGCATAATGTTTCCCTCAATTTAGACAGTGTTGGTACCCCCAACATCTCCGACCATTCCATCGCTAGTGTCCATCCACTCACATAAATATTGCCTTTGGATCCCCCTACCCTCACTGTCACCCTGGATTCATGTGCTACGATGCATATCATGCATCTAGGTCACGCCTTTGTTGATCAATTAGAGAAACACATTTTCATTGTGAAACAAGCCAACAATGCTCTACAACAACATGCACAACAACTATAGGACGCTGACACCTTTTCCTCTACAATATCCATCATGGAGCATAACTTAAGGTTGAAAGTCGATTCAACCATTGAGGTTCTAACTAATCATTTTAATCAGGTCTTTCCTATTTTTCTCCAGATGGTGCCTGAACTACTGGAATACATTATCATGATTGAACCACCTTACAAGGTTGAGCTCCTTGTTGGCACATGGTCTCACTTGGATACCAAAATAGATACCTTGCAATAGGAATTGGATGCCCCCAAGTAGAAGGAAATGGAGCCACTCTATGAGCTCCTCCAAAATATGAAACAAGTAGTAGAGGTAGGCACCGCAGTCAATCCTTCACTTCATTCCCATGAGAAGGAATGGTGTTGACTCTTCAACATGGTCACATAATAGGTGGGATTGTTCGACCAACGTAATAAGCCTTTCATAGATCTACGTGCTCAACTTGTTCAAATGCATGTAGAAGATCCTACTCTTGATGATCCTATCTAATAAGTTGCCAATTTTTTTGTGATTCAATATGAGGATGACAGGTTGGATTCCATGGATGATGCCAACAGAGCAATCAATACCACACTTTCATTATTCAATCCAATAGTCCAAGATGAGTATGCCCTGCTACAACAATTGGACTCCATCGTTGAAATGGAGTGGAATACTCTATTTTCCACCCAACCTCAGGTGTTGGATGTACATGTTGCATAGGAATGTCTTGTTGGTGCCTCAATTTTGACAAGGAAATGGAAAGACCAGATCGCTCATTATGACCAATTTTACACACAAGATCTATATGTTGTACCTAAGTTGGACCCTCAGTTTGAGGGAGTCCATAGCGAAGATATGAAAAATTGACTTGGGATGAGTTAAGGTTTGTGGTTGGGGCCTGTTGGACACTCTGTTTTTTATTAAGACTTTATTTTGTAGAAATAACATCGTTTTGAGGCAATTAGAGTGTGTTGCAGAACAACACAATTCACCAGTCGAGGATCCGGGCAGCAGAAATAGCTTAGAGTGTTAGTGAGGAATGTATTCATATGATAGCTATAAGGAACAAAGGAAAGCAAAAAAATATTCTAGTGGAAACCAAGAAGATGCATGCTGAAGAATCTGTAACGGACAAATCAAGAAGTCTTGTAGAAAGTTATAAGACAAAGACTTATGAAACAAGAAAGTTTTGATGTTGTTGTTAGAGAAATATTTGCCTCGGCCTATGAAATATTGTAGATAGGGTATTACTCCATTCCCCCATGCATAATTACTTTCCCTGATTGATAAATCCAGAGACAAAATTAAATATTTTTCCACTTGTATGCACCTTGCAATTTATACAACAAGCGTATACGCTGGTTGCTCCACTACAACCCGTGTACATCAGAATTTGTGCCATAAAATCAAAATTAAATGTTGGGTTTCCATGTCACAAAAGGAGATCTATGATCCTTGGCCTTCCATACACTGGAAACATTCCAACTTGGCCCTTCAGTTGCATTTTGAAGGCTACAAAGAAGCCAATTTTGAGCTATGGAAAAGGGGAGAGAATTCAACTTTGAAAGAAAAGTTACTCTGGAGAAATTATTTACTTCATATTGAGTCTGCATCCCTTTGTCCTTTGAGTCTGAACATAGTGTTCAACCCCCAAGATCTTCCCTTATTGATGGAGAACCTCTTTGTCTCCCTTATATGATCTTTCCTTTGGTGGAGGATTGAAGTGGTGGAGGCCTAGTTGGAAGGAACTAGGTTTCTTGGTTCTGAACCATGTCGACATGGAAGTCTGTAATATTTTCACTTATGCTGATCATTTATTAATAGAAATACTCATTTCTTGTCCAATTGATATCTTGCAAATATATGTATTATGATCTGTGGGCATTTTGTTTTTGTATATTAATGGATTATTCTATAAAATGTGCTAACGTTTTATATTATAACTATATGCTTTCTATGTTTTTTGGTTGAGAACTTGTTGCAGGTATAAAGTTTTGGGTCAAAGTGCTCAACGGTGGACATCATCAAATGTTTGGACAAGGTAGGCCTCTTTCTTACCTTTCTTGCACATTGGTTTATATAGCATATGTTTGTAATGAAGTTTATTTCTGCAGTCATACCTATCTGTTGTGATTCACCCTAGCCATAGATATATTTTCCTCGTAATAGAATTGGCGACTCTATTGTGGATGAATCTTATTTTTAAGGGTCTGAAGTACTTTTATCCTTAGATTTCTCTCGTTTCTATTGTGGTTCTTGTCGTCTCATTGCTTGACAACTCCTGTTCACTCTAGGTCTGAGTTTTCATCCTTTATCCCTTCCCTGGCCTTGTTTCAAAACATATACGTGCCTTTTTTCTTGACAATCATGTATACACGTAGACTGTCTCACTGCAAGTTGTGTATATATGCTCTGTTTGCCCAAACAATTGTGTACACCTTTTCTCCTTGCCTGTTTCCTTGGTGTGGTGTTTGCTAGGTGGGATTTGATGCTTGTTGAGCCTTCTTAGGCCTCTGTAGTTCCTGTTGAGTACCTGTGGGATGATAGGAAACCCTCTTTTGGTTGAATTTTTGGGCGAAGTTTTTCTCTTCATATTTCCATTTTTATTGTCCTTGTACATTGGGCTAGGTGTTTCATTTCTTGATATCATGCTTAATTTGTCTCTTTTTTATACACATTAGGGCTATATATCAAGTAGCTTTTCATTCCATGCATTTTCAGTTTCGATATGTTGAAAATACAAAAAAATAGGCATTTTGCATTGCCTGGAATTTTTGTCTTTGAGTTTTTATCATTAGCTTAGTGCACACAGTGAAATATTGCATTTTTCCTTCTGAATCACAGAGTTGAATTTGAAAATTGCATCACTTTTAGGATCATATCATACCTTAAAAGTTAAAGTTAGGACTTTGCATTATTTTCATATTTACTTTTTTGCAAAGTCATAACACCATGAGTTTCATCACTATACCTTTTTGAGTAATCACGACCATAAAATCAACGTTGTAATTTAAAATTTATTAGTAATGATTTTATTTTCTAGAGTGCACAAACTAGCCTAGGATTTAGTGCCTTGGAATAGGATTTTGTGAGTAAACTTCTCCAAGGAAATTAAATCAACATATGTGTCTGAGTCGGGGAGTGGAGAAATCCATTGTATAATTGGTAAGTTTAGGAGGTTCCACTCACACCGGAGTTAATCATGAGGTCACGTGAAGTTGGTTGAAGGGATATCCCCCCGATACCTTCCTAGCGTCAGAGATATTTCTGTGGATTTATTCGTATTTGGGGATCTTGCTAGTGCCCATACCTCCGTGAGAGGCGGTGATTTCAAGGTTTCAGGTCTCTTGGCCACTCACTGGGCTACAATGTTCAGTCCATCCCTATGGCTTCTAGTCCATTTTCTTATGGTATGCCTAACTTCACTTCACAGTTTTCGATCTCTATAACACCCCAAGTTTTGAACCTGCATTTTAAATAATGTATTGTTACAATGTTGAGAGGCCAGGGTGCCCAAACAATTATTAAAAGGCCAGTGTGCCCAAGACATGTAATGTTTTTATCATTATTAATAATAAATACATGGTTAGCTACTAGATGGAAAAGGACTAGAGTTATAGGGGGCTATGATTCCACAAGAGAGGGGGCTTGAGGGGCTAAGTGTTTATTTTCTATTTTAATTACCCTTTTGTCTAAGGGAGGGGATCAGTTATGTGAGCGTCTTGAGGAACGCCAAGAGGTTCTTGATTCCCAATGAAGTTAGTTAAGCCCACCTCTAGTCTGATGGGGGCGTTGGTCATTGGCTCATTCTCTCCTTCACTTCTGCATTCACACCATTATATCCCTCACGCACTTTCATGCACCCACTTACCCATTCATTGATCCATCCTCATATATGTCTTGGATTGGGAAAGGGAACCGAGTTGCTGAATAATTACCACGGTATAGTTGGTTGTAGTGGTCACTGGTGTGATCTAGCCATGAATTGAGGCTTTCATGTATGAGATGCATTGGCCTGTGACCAGCGTTTCTCACAGCTGAGAGTCCTGAGAGTTCCATCATTGAGATTCTTGACTAGTTGCATTGGAGCCCAAATAAGGAGAAAGATTTCCTGAGAGACTGCATGGTAGAGAAGGGTGGAGATTCAATTTCTCGGGTGGTGCAATATGGGTAGAAGAGAGTTGGGTACTTGGATTGTTGTGAGAGATGGGAAGCCTGCGAGAGCTTGAGAGCTGACTGGTTTGGGAAACCTGTGAGAGATGACTAGTTTGGGAACCCAAGTACACTCTGGAACCGTCCTTGTGGATTCATAGCCCTGGCTTGGGGGTGACACTATTGTTTATATTTGGAGTAGTGGTGTCTACGGTTGGGTGGAACATCCTTGGTCTGTAGCCAGTTGGTGTCATATTTCATAAATATAAGTTCTCTCTGTTATGGTATCATTTACATGTAATTTACTTTCCGCTGTGTATTTTAATTATCATTTAACTAAATCTTAGGTTATGCATTCTTGTTGGATATTGATTTGCATGTCGTTAAATTCTTTTCTTTTATGCATCCTTAAATTTTAATAAGGTATCAGTAAGAGAAATAAGTCCAAGGGTGGGCTTGAAGGTAGCGTACCCTGACCTGTTGGTGGTTGGGTATGTTACAAATTGGTATTAGAGATTCTAGTTGAAACATCAGGCTGGTATGGGTTGGGTCTGTTGGTCAGAGTCTCGGGGTCAAGATTAATTTATGACCGTGGAGTTGAAAACCTCAAGAGGAATGGTGTTGTAGAATCTATGCAGGTGTTAGATCGTCAAAGATCAGTGGTAAGGGGTTCAAAGGGTCATGACCATCCCCCTTTGAATCTGGGAGCGATTTCCACTGTAGGATCAGGAGAGATCCAGGATCATTGGATCAGAGGACAGGTGAACAAGGGTCATCCTATGAAAAGGAAGCAAGGTTTAAGGTCACCACCGTCAAATCCCATTGGAGAGTGAGATCAGTGAACAGGAGGCATTGCGGGGAACCAAGTTGGATGGGAGATAATTTCCCAAGGTGGTCTCGCAATCCAAACCACAATTTCCCCAAGGGGTTACATGTCAGCATCAGGAGAATTGCAGGGAGAAAAGTAGGTTACTCCAAACCACTGATGCATTCCCCCGCAAATTCAAAGGCATGCAGTGATGTGACAGGTTAGGGATGGAACATCGAAAATCTGAATATTCAAAGTAGTTTGGGGACCGTCGATCCATAGGAGGACACGCGTCAATCGATCGTGTGCTCTAGGTGAAAGCACTCTAGGAAAGAGTGAGCGAGGAGAAGTTGAGAGTTGAAACTTCTGAAGCCCGTAGAGCCAGAGACCTAAAGTAAATCTCAAGTGTCAAATTGTCCGAGGTGAATCTAGGCCATCTAATTGAGAAGAAACGTGGCGTAAATCTGTGGATTTTAGGTGAAGACACAATGTAAGCCTCAACTACTCAATTCAGGAGGACACATAGAAAAAATATGCTCACTTCAGGGGAAAGCGAAGGTTTAAAGTTTGAGATTTCTAAAGTTCGAAGACACGATGTAAGCCTCAACCGTTAGATTAAGGAGGACATGCAGTGCAGATTCGTGGACTTTGGGTGAAGACCCAAAGTGAATCTTATTTTTCCAATCCAGGGAGGACACATGGAGACAGATTGGCCAGTTTGAGAATTTTGAGTTTGGGAGAATTGGAAGTGTGCTAGTATGGAAAATCGAAGCCCGAATAGCCAAAGTGAGGGGGCACGATGACGTCACCAGGAGGTGATGTGGACCCTGGAATTTTTTAAGTGACATGGCTTGCGGAAATCACCTGGGATGATGTGGACACATGGGATGTGTGCCACATGTCAGTAAGTTTTGAACATATGGAGTATTGAAAGGTCAGTTAGAATGTGAAACGTGTCACCTGCCTGATTGGGCTATGTGTCCTCTTCCAGTATTTCACAACATGGTGACAGATCGTACAGTCTGGAGACTGGGCACTCCAGAGGGAAAAATGCAACAGGTTGTGTTGGGATGAAAACTCTCGAAGGCCCGACGGTCGGAGTACATATCGATCATTTATTCTAGAAGACACACATCAAAGGATCATCAACTTCGGGTGAAAGAACTCTGGTAGAAAGTGCAGGAGGAGAGTTTGAGAATTCAAAAGCCAGAAGAGCCAAAGAGATTCAGAGCCACTGATTTGTCGACAGACACCCGTCGATAGATCACGAACTCCAGGTAAAAGTATTCTGGGAGGAGGCAAGCAAGGAAATTTGAGACTCCTGAAGCATGGAGTCCCTAAGTGGATCTTGACCGTTGATCATGAAAGAGCCTGAGGACCATTGATTCGGTCCTGGTTGAAATTTTCAAAGTCCCAAAGCTCTGGACAAACACTTTTTATAGCTAATCACAAAATCATGGTTGTGTTCATATGCAGATTGAGAGCTGAGGGAAGGAGGGCTAAGGGCCAAATTGGTTGTCTTCGAGATAGAAAAGTGCTAAGGAAGGATTTAGTCATGGTTTATAGTCGTGGTCACTTGGGAAGGTGGTTTGAAGGAAGCACCTACGTGGGATGGAATTTTGTGTCAGCCAATGATAACAAGACACTGTTATGATAAGAAGACAAAAAAAAAAAAAGAGACATGTAGCATGGTTTGCCAATTTTGATTATCATATGCATAATGCTAACAAAATGGTCGCTTGCACATTTTGCAGAATTAAGGGGTCTAAACACATCAACTCAGGATGCATATTGAGGAAATGGAATAAGGAAAGGGAACCTCCAGTCATGATAAGGAGGCCGAAGGCCAAAATACCAGAGTTGGTAATGCAAAAATAGAGTCCAATGGACGCAAGGGAAAAGGAGAGCAGGAAACGTTAATAGAAACGGTAAGAAGCATGAAGATGGAAGTGCGGAGCTACAAACAAGGCAATGAGAGACTGATGAGAGAGAAAAGTTAGATAAATGATCGAGTGTTGCAAAGCTTAAATTAGTTGCAGAGGAAAATGAAGAAGGGATCAAACTCAAGACAAGAGGAAGAAGGAAGGTGCCATGAAAGAAGGGATGATCATGGAAGAGATGGTTATTCCAGAAGTGTTATCAGATCTCATGGACACCACTCACCTCCTTACTCAGAAAGAACATTTTATGCATCAGAATATCCCGCAAGAAGTGCAGAGGTGTCTCTCGTTAGACAACAAAGAAGGAAACAAGAGTTAGATAGTTTGCAAGGAGAGATCAGGAATCTCAACCCACCTTCCTTTGATGGTGAAAGAGAAAGGGAAGATGATGTTGAAGAATGGTTGCTTGAACTTAGGAGATATTTTCAGTTGCATAACTATTCATCCAACCTGGAAACCATGATTGCCACCTACCATTTACATAGGAAGTGGTGGGACAAACTGAAGAAAGGGGAACATGTTAATGAAAGTAGGATCACTTGGAAGCAGTTCAAGAAGTACTTCCAGAAGGAGTACCTCTCAGATTATTTCTATGACAATAAAATGCAGGAGTTATTTGAACTTGGGTTGGGAAGCATGACTATGGAATAATACAAGAATAAGTTCTTGGGATTGTTAAAGTATGTTAGGTTCATTGGCGATGAGAAAGTGAAAATACAGATATTTCTAGGTGGATTTCCAACCTTCTATAAGAAAAATATCAAGTATGATGAGCCCAAGACCTTGACCGAAGCCATCACGAAGGATAAATACCTGTATGAGAAATTCCAAGGAAGATAATCTCTATAGAAATCTTGGAAGGGAAAGAAAAAATGTCAAGTCCGATCAGAGGAGGAAAGGATTCATACCTCCCTTCAATAAGAATGATCCTAATAGAAATCATCAAGATCAATATGTTAAGGGATATTTCAAGAAGGAAGATTCCTTGGGAAAAAGGGGAATACCACCAATCCAATGTTGGGGATGTAAGGAAGATCACTTGTACAAGGATTTCCCACACAGAAACGATAGAGTGAAGACTATGCACAAAATCCAAGAGGCTACAACAGTCGAAGATATGGGAAGAATCTATGCAGTTTTAGATGATCAACAAGTAGAGTACCAGTCCAATATGATCGGGGTGGAAGGTAAGGTCATAAATCAGCCTATTTCTATTTTGATTGGTTCAAGAGAAAGTCATTGCTACATTGATCCTAAGATAGTGGATAGGTTACATTTGGAGAAAAGTGAACTTGGAAAAGCAAGTTTGGTTCAGTTAGCCACTGGAACCAAAAGAAAAATCCATGATATGGTCAGAAGTTGTTCCATAAGTCTTAATGGCGTGAATACTAGTATTGATCTAAATATCATACCATTGGGGTATTATGATATTCTGATTGGAATGGATTGGCTAGACAAGAATCATGTTGTCCTAGATTGTCATAAGAAGACATTTACGTTTCTTGATGGAGATGGAAAATAGAGCACTGTGAAAGGAGTTCCAAGACCCATCTCTATAAGGGAGATTTCAGCCTTACAGCTAAAAAGATGTTTTAGGAAAGGATGTCAATTGTATGTAGCTCATATGGAAGAGCCAAAAACTACAAAGGGGACAAGCCTTGAAGATTTCTTGGTACTACATGAATTTGAAGATGTATTCCAAGAAATACTCGGATTGCCACCAAGAAGGGAGATAGATTTCTCAATTGATTTAGTGCCAGGAGCTACCCCGATGTCAAAAACACATTACAGAATGAGCACACCAGATTTAAAAGAATTACAAATGCAGTTGGAGGAATTGTTTCACCTTGGGGAGCACCAGTACCTTTTGTCAAAAAGGATGGAACCTTGAGGTTGTGTAATGGCTTCTAATAATTGAACAAGTACACTATAAAGAACAAGTATCCTATACCCTGAATTGATGGCCTCTTCGATCAGATAAGAGGAGCAAAGATATTCTCAAAGATTGACCTGAGGGAAGGATACCATTAGGTAAGAATCAAGAAAGAAGACATTCATAAGACAACCTTTACGACCAGGTATGGGCATTATAAATTTGTAGTGGTGCCATTTGGACTGACCAATGCACCAGTTGTATTCATGTGCTTAATGAATGGCATATTCAGAAATATTTGGATAAGTTTGTCATAGTATTCCTAGATGGCATACTTATCTATTCTAATTCTGAAGAGGAGCATGAACATCACTTAAGACTGGTATTGCAAGTACTGAGAGAACATCAGTTGTATGCCAATTTGAGTAAGTTTTCTTTTTATCAAAAGTAGATCCATTACTTGGGACACATTATTTCATAGCAGGGCATGGTAGTAGATACAGAGAAGATCGAAGCCATTAGAGGATGGCCAACACCCAGAAATGTGTCATACATCAGATATTTTATGGGATTAGATGGCTACTACAGAAAGTTCATAGTAGGCTTCTCTAAGATTGCTCATCCCATCACTTCTTTGAAAAATAAGGGAACTAAATTTGAATGGACACTCAAGTGTGAAAAGAATTTTAATCTGTTAAAGGAATTACTTAATAGTGCGCCTGTGTTAAAGATTGTTGACCCAAATGAAATTTTTGTGGTATGTACAAACACATGTAAGGAAGGACTTGGGGTATTCCTCACGCAAAATGGACATGTCATTGGAGATGAGTCTAGAAATATTAAGGAACATGAGAGGAACTATTCCACGCATGACTTGGAACTTGCTACCATTGTTCAGGCCCTAAGGATGTGGAGGCATTATCTCATGGGGAAGAAATGTGAATTAAGGACAAACCACATTGGCCTAAATTATGTTTTTAAACAACCGACCTTGAATGCCAGGAAAACAATATGAATGGAATTTTTAAGTGAATATAACTTCGATATCAAGCATATCACGGGAAAGGAGAATAAAGTTGTCGATGCACTTAGAAGAAGAGTGCATCTTGTGCATGCTACTGCTGTCAGCATGCGTCAGTCAGACTTGAAGAGCATAATTTTAGATGGTCTTGTTATAGACCAACATTACCTACAGATAAAGGAAAACTTACAACGAGGAGATGTACAACAAAAAATAAAGGAGTATGAGATAAAGGAAGATGGATTACTCATGCATAAAAATAGATTCTATGTTCCTAGTTCTGGAGGACTGAGGAATTTGGTATTGAAGGAAATGGATGATGTTCCTTATGCTGGACATCCCAGTTACCAGAAAACAATTACAGCAGTAAGAAGCCAGTTCTTTTGGCCGGGAATGAAGAAGGATGTTGTTGATTACATCGCTTGATTTATGGAATGTCAGAAGGTGAAGGATGAACATAGGAACCCAATAGGTTTGTTGTAGCCATTGTCAATCCCAGAGAAGAAATGGGAAGTGATCACCATGGATTTCATCACAGGATTACCCAGAACAAATAAGCAACGTGATTCAATCATGGTGGTGGTTGAAAAATTAACAAAGTCTACTCATTTTGTGGATGTGAAGACAACGCATACATCGGCTAATATTGCAAAAATTTTCATGAAGGAAATTGCTAGGTTGTATGGGATACCTAGGACAATTGTCTCGGACAGAGATAGGAAGTTTACCTCCAATTTCTGGAGGGGATTGTTTAAAGGATTTGGCACAAATCTAAACTTTAGAAAAACATATCATCCCCATAAATATGGGAAAACAGAGAGAGTCAACCAAATAATTGAGGAAACACTGAGAATGTATGTGATGGATAAGCCATCTAAGTGGGAAGATTACTTACACTTGGTTGAGTTTTCATATAATAATGGGTATCAAGCTTCTTTGAGAATGAGCCCATTTGAATCCTTGTACCGTAGGAAATGTGAAACTCCAGTAAGCTAGGACAACCCAGTAGATAGAGTGGTACTTGGGTCGGAGTTGTTCAAGGACATGGAAGACCAAATGGTCAAGATTAAGAAGAATTTAAAGGCAGCTCAAGATAGATAAAAAATTTATGCAGACAAGAACAGGACAACTAGAGAATTTAATGTAGGGGAGCATGTACTTTTGAAAGTGAAGCCCAAGAAAATCTCTTTGAAATTGGGTAGTTGTACAAAGATGGCAACCATATTTTGTGGTCCATTTGAAATATTGGACAGAATAGGGCCAATTGCATACATGATTGCAATGCCTACTTCCATGAATGTGCATATTGTATTTCATGTCTCTTTACTAAATAAATATGTACATGATCCTAACCATGTTATTGATTAGCGTCTGATTCAGGTAGAGACAGAGGGGGATTTTTAGGTTCAGCCAGTGCGGGTATTGGACAGAAAATTCAAAATTCTTTGGAATCGAGTTATAGAGCTGGTAAAAGTTCATTGGACCTGCTACGGTATTGAAGATGCTACCTGGGAGCATGAAGATGCCATGCGGTAAGAGTACCCACAACTTTTTGAATAATTTGAGATTTCGATCTCTATTTTGTATATGCACCGAGGATAGTGCCAAAATAAGGGGGAGGGGATGTAACACCCCAGGTTTTGAACCCCCATTTTAAATAATGTATTGTTACAATGCTAAGAGGCGAGGGTTCCCAAACAATTATTAAAATTCCAGTGTTCCCAAGACATGTAAGGTTTTTATCGTTATTAATAATAAATACACGACTGGCTGCTAGACGGACAAGGACTAGAGTGATAGGGGGTTGTGATTCCACGAGAGAGGGGCTTGCGGGTCTAAGTGTTTATTTCCTATTTTAGTTACCCTTTTGTCTAAGGGAGGGGATCAATTATGTGAGATTATTGGGGAAGGACAGGAGGTTCTTGATTCCCCACAAAGTTACTTAAACTTGCCTCTCATCTGATGGGGGGTTGTTCATTGGCTCGTTCTCTCCTTCACTTCTGCATTCGCACCATTCTATTCCTCACCCAATTTCATGCACCCACTTACCCATTCATTGATACATCCTCATTCATGTCTTGTCTTGGGAAAGGGAACCCAGCTGCTGAAGAATTATCCACGGTATAGTTGGCTATAGTGGTCACTGGTGTGATCCAACTGTGACTTGAGGCCTGCATGCCTAAGATGCATTTTCCTGTGAACAACGTTGCTCACAACTGGGATTTATGAGAGTCCCAACATTGAAATTTTGGACCAGTTGCATTGGAGCTCAAATAAGGAGAAAGAATTCCTGAGGGACTGCATGGCAGAGAAGGGTGGAGGTTCGTTCTCTCGGGTGGTGCAAGTTGGGTAGAAGAGAGTTGGGTACTTGGATTGTTGTGAGAGTTGGGAAGCCTATGAGATATTGAGAGCTGGCTAGTTTGGGAAACGTGTGAGATCTTACTAGTTTGGGAACCCAAGTACACTTTGGAACCGTCCTTTTCGATCCATAGCCCTGGCTTGGGGGTGAAACTATTGTTGAGATTTGGAGCAGTGGTGTCTACGATTGGGTGGAACGTCCTTGGTCTACATCCAGTTGGTGTCATATTTCATAAAGATAATTGCTCTATGTTATGGTATCATTCGCATGTATATGAATGTATTTTTCGCTCTGTATTTTAATTATCATTTAACTAAATATTATATTATGCATTCTTGCTGGATATTGTTGTGCATGTTGTTAAAGTCTTTTATTTTATGCATCCTTAAATTTTAATAAGGTATTGGAAAGAGAAAGAAGTCCAAGGGTGGGCTTGAAGGTAGCGTACCCCAGCCTGTGGGTGGATGGGTATGTTACAAGCTCCATCCTAGCTACTGGACCTAATGCTAGCATCGGGCTTGGGGGCAGTACACCTCCCTACACTCATTTTTCATTTGGTGGATCCCAAATCCCCCAAATGACTCCTAATATGGGGGGTATCCATGATTTTAACCCTGGGTCCAATCCTCCTACTTCTGGGTGGAATATTCAACTTGGCAGACAAGCTTTGGCTCGAGTTCCGTCCTACAATTCTACCTCCTCCACGCAGATTAGAACCAATAATTTTGGCATGACGAATCCGCTTCTATCCTCCAGTTTCCAACCCGGAGGAGTTCAGTTTCACACAAACCGGAGGAGTTCAGTTTCACACTTTGGGCAACCCCAAACCTAGATCTAATCTGGATGGGGTGAATTTCCATAACCCTCAATAGAACATTCTGACTGGAATGATGCCCAATAAACCTTATATGAATCAGCCCAGAGGAGGGCCTTATAATACCGGATAGGGCCATGGTGTTTACCAAAACCCTGGATGGCCTTTGAATCCATAAGCACAATCTTTCCCGGGAGGTTGGGGTCATATGTCACAACCCCCTCTCCCTTTTATGGCCACGCTTAATCTTCCTGATTTGGATAAGTTAATGAATGACCCCATGAGTCACAATCCTACATGGCCCTCGGTCCCCACCAAACTTCCTTTGGACATCCTGAAGTTCGAGGGAAAGAATGGAGAGGATCCTGGTGATCACATCACTACCTTTCACCTTTGGTGCTCATCAAACTCCCTTAATGACGATTCTATTCATTTGAGATTATTTCAACACACCCTCATCAAAGTTGCTGCAAAATGGTATATTGAGTTACCCAAGGGGAATATGGGACTTTTAGTCAGTTGGTAATGGTATTTCTTAACCACTTCCAGTTTCCCATTCATTATGATGCTGGCCTAGAATTGTTGTCAACTTTACGCCAGGATACCACCACTCCTATCTAGAACCATATCCAGGAGTGGTGTAGATGAAAGAGGTTGATTAAGACCCCTATACCCCCAGCCTTTCTTTTAGGATTCTTTCTTAAGTCTTTGTACGCTCCTATATCGAAGGACATTGCTACTTTTGAGGTTATCACTGAAGAGGAAGCGATCTTTAGGGCCCAGCAGTTAGATTTTATTTATGCTCAGTCTAGGATTTTATACCACCTTCTTCCTGACGCACCGTGGTCTACCTACGACCCTAGGAAAAATCTCGAAACTCATGCCGACAACATTGTAGGTTCTGCCAATGTAAAGTCCACAGACTCAGCGAAAAACCAGTTGAAAGATTTGTCTTTAATCCAATTTGCAAGAGGGCCATCTTTGTCTGTGTCTTCCGACCCCACTCAATCCACAGATGTACACTCTGTGCAATCATCGACCAACCCGAATGTTGACCAACAAACAGGAGGGAATACGAGGAAAGGACACAATAACTGTAAGGGTGGGAAAAATGGTAATAAACCCAAGGACAATAATAATAATGATAAGATGAGTAGTAATGCAAGAGAGGCAAAATGAGAAAAATGTAAAGTGAAGTTTCTTTGTAAGCTTTGCATAGATGATCACCTTACACATTTATGCCCCAAACTTGTATAAGATGTGAATTTATTAGCTCAATCACCCTTTGTGCTGACGAATCCATTCCTACATAATCATAACGTAACCTCGAGCTCCTCAAATGCCAAAAATGCGAACGGTGGAGGTCAAAACCAACAGTCGCAATATGGAGACCATTTATCTATCAATATGGTCGATGAAAAACTCAATGTACCCACTTGATATTGAGACTATAGTTATAAACAAACTAACTATGGTCTAAAATATCCTCCTCCTCCTCCGGAGACAACTTTACAGATTGAGAAACTGGAGCCACCTCCTTATATTCCAAAAGGATTACTTAAGTGCTCTACCCATAATCCAAATTCTAGAGCCTCCCAGAACTACTGTATTGTTGAGGACCTAGGTCAAACCCCTTGTGCGATGTTGGCTTTGGAGGTACTCTAGACATGTCCTTCACATAGGAATGCCTTATTCTTTTCTCTAGGACCTCTAGAACCCAGTGGCTCAAAGGTTATCAAGTTTGACATCACAGATGTTAAGCCTCGCTTACCTTACCATGTGGCTTTCCAAATCCATGTGGAGTATTCAAATTATACCATCAAACGTGCGGTTGTTGATGAAGGCGTTGTCACATGTGTGATGTCCCTGGTTTGTTTGAAATCTCTCAGTTCTTTGACCCTGTCCATGTCATCGAACATGTTGACTGCTTTCGATGGTCATTTCTTCCGCACTCATGGTATTCTCCCTGCCTTTCCGGTCTAGTTAGGTGGGAAGACAATAGAGGTCAAAGTAGAGGTAGTTGATGGGCCTCTCAATTATAACCTGCTACTAGGTCACAGTTGGACTTATGATATGATCACCATCATGTCGTCTGTCTTTTGTACTCTTTTCTTTCCTCACAAAAGGAATATTTTGATGATAGATCAGTTATCCTTTGCATACCCTAGTCCTAATGCATCTCTTGGATAGTCAATCCCTATGATCGACATTCTTAGCCGGCAACTGAGAATATATGTGTCAGAACCTATTCTTCCCTTATGGGTACTTTCGACTTCTTGGCACAAAACCATCACGTTTATGCCATGTCCAGTAGGCTTGTCTCGACTGGGAGGTCCATTCCTTTCCGCACGTCTTATTTTGATGATCTGTGGACCTTACCTTCCCTGAATTATTCTTGTGAAGGTCAGTCGCATGCTGGAATGGCCATGCCACTATCGAAAGCAGGGATTGTGTATCAAGTTGTTCTCGACTCTTCCACCGATCCTGATCATGTTCCCTTGCTGATGGACAAGGAGGATCTCGTGTCTAGGCCCATGTGGGCCACCTTTTTGTCTTGTTCACATGATTTCCTTGATGGGACTTTTCCTTCAGACAAAGCCATCATTGAAGCCATGAATGGTTCCAACAAACCTTGGGATGAAATGCATTACCTCTTTTATTTTCTCCCAGATCTTGAAAGAATCGAACAAGAGAGATTTCAATCTACTTTGAGCGAGATATTCGGTCACAGTGTAGTTCCACTTGATACGCACAACATTTATGTCAAAGGAAACATGGCGAGTATTTATCCTACCATCCAAATCGACATCTCTTGTAGCCTTGGTAAGGCTGAAAATGTAAATATCGGTGCAGATTGTTCGCTGGAAGAAATATTGATCTACATTTAGCTCTTCAAGGAATTTCGATACGTATTTGGTTGGTCCTATGAAGTGATGCCATGGATCGACCCTCGTATTGTCGAACATGAGATTAAAACTTATCTGGATGCTAAGCCTGTTTGGCAACGTATTAGAGTTGTCAACCCTCGAAAGTCCCCTACTATTAGGGTAGAGGTGGAGAAGCTACTTAATGTCAGCTTCATCTACTCAGTTCCTTTAACCGAATGGGTATCCAACCCCATTCCTATAGATAAGAAGCAAGGAACCATCTGTGTATGTATGAATTTCCATGACCTGGACAAGGCCTATCCTAAAGATAACTTTCCCACACCTTTCATCGATCAAATTCTCGACGAGTGTGCGGGAAGCAAAGTATTTTATTTTATGGATGGATTTTTAGGATATAATCAAATTCAAATTAAACCCGAGGATCAACACAAGACGACATTTATTTGTTCTTGGGGTACTTTTTCATACCGGAAGATGCCTTTCGGCTTTAAAAATGCCAGAGAAACCTTTTAGCGTGCCATGAATTTTTCCTTTCACGATATTAAGCACATATTTGAAGCCTACCTTGATGATATTTCTGCTTACTCTCGCAAGAGAGAAGATCACGTTACTCACCTTTGGCTTGTTTTTGAAATATTTTGTTACTATAATATTCGGTTGAACCCTCACAAGTGCATATTCTGCGTTAAGTCTAGTCATATTCTAGATTTTATAGTTTCTGAGACTGGGATCATGGTAGATCCACTTAAGGTTGAGGAAATACTTAAGTTGCCTCCCCCGCACACGATTAGACAACTTCAAGATCTACATGGAAAATTTCACGTTCTTCATAGGTTTATAGTGAACTATGCCACCATCACTAAAGGTTTCATGCATATTTTGAAGAAGGACACCCCTTTTATCTGGGATGAGTAATACCAGGAGTCATTCGATGATTTGAAGAAAGATTTGGTGTTGACGCCTCTGTTGAAGCCTCTCGACTACAAAAAATATTACTTTCTTTATATCGCCGCATCCGAGGATACAACTGGTATGGTTCTGGTTCAGGAGGATGATGAGCTCCATGAGCACGTCATTTACTATCTTATTCAAACTTTACTCGGTCTTGAACTTAATCATAATCATGTTGAAAAGATAGCTTTGATTGACATTCATGTATTCCAACGTCTATGTCACTATATATTAATTTGTAATACTACGGTTGTTTTTGACGTCAATCCATTTCAATACATCCTTACTCGATGTATCATAGGGGGGAATACAATAAATGGATTGTCATTTTACAGGAGTTTGATATTGATTTCACTTTCGTGAAATCTAAGAAATCCTTATTATTTGCAGAGCTAATATATGACTTTCCACGATTAGATGAGGACATTATCCATGTTGATTCGTTTGCAGACTAACACATTTTTCTTGTCTCATCGTCTGACCCTTGGTATGGAGACATCGTTCTCTATCTTTAAACTTTGAAGTTCCCTCAACATCTATCACAAGATGAACAATGACGTATAAGATACCAAGATAAGAAATATACTATCGTCAGTAACACATTGTATCACCGAGGAATAGACGATATCTTGTGTCATTGTTTAAATCATGGAGAAGTTGAGTCTGTTCTGAATTATTTCCACAGCGGGGCTTGTGGTGGTCATCTATCTGGGCTTGCAAAAACACAAAAAATCTTGCGAGCTGGTTATTTATGGCCTACGATCTTTAAAGATTGCATTGAAATGGTTAAGAAGTGTCACCCCTTCCAGGTGTTCACTCGGAAAATGCACTCGCATCCAGCCCCTCTTCATCCAGTCATTACCGTCGGTCCCTTCACCAAGTGGGGGATAGATTTTGTCAATTGCAACCCAACTTCAGTTGGGGGGAATCAACACATTATCATGACCATAGACTACTTTACTAAGTGCATCGAGGCCATGCCTACAGTTAAGTCCAATGGGAAGACTGTAGCCTTCTTCGTATTCAATCATATTATCACCCAGTTTGGTATCCCGAGTGAGATTGTCACTGACCATGGCAGTCACTTTCAGAATGATATGATGGAAGAACTAGCAACTAAGTTGGGGTTTAAAAATGGTCATTCTTCTGCTTATAATCCCCAGGAAAATGGGCAAGTAGAGGCCATCAATAAGTCTCTCAAGACCATTTTGCAAAAAGTTGTCAGTTAGAGTAAATCTGACTAGCACATCATGCTATATCCTGCACTCTGGGCATGTCGAACCTCGGTCAAGACTGCCACCAAATTTTCCCCTTTCCAGTTAGTACATGGTGTGGATTTGATATTACCCATTAAATGTGAAATCCCTTCTCTTAAGTTGTCAGCCGCACTCCTACTTGAAACTTTCGATATCGAGCGACGCCTTGTATACCTAGAGCATCTAGATGAGTAGCGTCGAGATGCCTCTATAACTATCGAGGTGAACAAATGATTTCTTAAGGTCCAGTACGATAATTTTTTCTGTCCTCGGTTCTACACTGAGGGTGGCCTAGTCCTCTTGTACGATCAAGCCAAAGAACCGTTGGGGGTAGGAAATTTTAAACCCATGTGTTACAGTCCTTATATCGTGCGACATGTTATATAAAAAGGAGCCTATGAGTTAGAATATTATGAAGGGAATAAATTCGTTGAGCCCATAAATGGGCTCTACTTGAAACGATACTACGCTTGAGCCCCAGGCTTGGGAGGAACTCTTTGTATATTAATGTAATTTAGTGTATATATTTATTTTATTTTTCATCTTTGGATTTCTTATCAATTTTTCACTTGGTTGACAGATGTCAACAGAGTCGCATGTCTACTTAGGATTCATAGAAAGGGCTATTCGTCACACACGGAACTTAGCTTTCATCGCTTGGTTGGTTTACTCACCCGAGGGTCTACTGGTGTCTTCAGGTGGCATATGCCTAGCGTCATCCATGAACAATGTGGCTAAATATAGCGTTGTTATAGAAATTTTGCATGATGCTATCTCACATGGTATTCATTCATTAGAAGTTCGCCTGGATTCCCAGTTAGTAGTTTTCCAATTGAACGACTGTTACTATGTGTGTGATCCTATGTTACTCGGACGATTCCTATGGGTATGTCTTTTAGAACAAAAAATTAATTTTATTACATATTATTTGGTTGCCTCACGTATCTGATCCTTATGCTAACTTTGTTTTATATTGGAATTTGTCACATAATTAAAAGAAAAGAAAACCATCTGATCAATGTAAACATTGTAAAATATAAGTAAAGTCGAAGATCCTCCTTTATATATTTCAAAAAATATGGTGTTTATAGTACAAAATGGGGCTAACACCCTCGATACATATATACATTCGGTATTACAATATCCCATGACATCTATGCCTATGGCGCCATATGTGTGTCATGGTAGCAAACCATGGCATTTGCAAGACACCGAAAGAGTCGCACCCATGCTCTGGGTACACCAACCACCTATCGTTGCATGTCTTCACGCAGATTCTCTACCTTAACCATGGGTATCATGTGAGTCAAATGCGACAGGTTGCCCAGCATGTTTTGTAGGACCCTCTCGGCCTCTCCTCTTGCCGCCTCGTCTCCCTAGTTCCTCCGTCGATGTTGAGGGAAACCGTCTGGCCGTCACAGACCCACGCCTATAACACACAAATTCTAGTCAACACTTAAGCACCATCCAAAATATTTTTTTCCAAATTATACAAAAATACAAAAAAAAAATGAAATATGTAAAAATATTTTGACATACCTATGTAACCGTAGGTGGACCCTGGTGGAAGTGGCATGTCTAGATCTCCTCTGAAGTCTATCCCCTCGTAGGGATATTCATCTAGAGATATGACTTTCCACCACCACCAGTAGAAGAAGTCCTTAGTTTAGGGTGTTGGAACCCTACCTCATCCCTATCACCTCATCACCTTGGCCCATCGTGCCATGGCTAGATCACAGGATCCCTGAGGAAGAATCTCCACTGTAGGTCCCAAACCTAGAACCCGCTTGAAAAATAAATTGCACAAGATTGAGGCAAACCCAAAATTTATTTTACCCCCCTATTTACACTTCGTCAACTGGCTCTTCATGTTAGACAGTAGTGAGGTACACCAGTCATACACTGTGGGTCTCGCACACTACACTGCATAAAACATAAGCAGTCTCGATGCCTAGTGCAACGAAGCCGAACCTGTGATCCTGGTCAGGACTAGGACAATGATCTTCAGATTGAGGTTGTTTATTTCCTAGATAGGGACTTGACTCCCTACTTTAGGAGTCCCTTTTACATAGTGGGCATCGATATATTATTCTATCTTCATCCCACTACCTACTCCCCACAACTTGAGGTTCACAACCTCCCCCTGGCATGATAGACTAGTCAGAAAATAAATGTACTCTACTTTAATTCTCAATGGTTGCCCATCGATATTGAAGCTCTCATTGTCAGGGTCCCAGTAACCCACCAACATCTCCAACAACCTCACTTGGGCTCTCATTCCTTTGAGCGCCCAAAACTTATATAAACCACATCGTTATAAGGCCATTTGGGCCCCCGGATCTAATTCTACAACAACATCGACCTCCTCATGTTCTCTCTCCCTCCATTCAAGAACCATCATGTCAAAGACAAACACATTTTTTAGTTAGAACCCTTCATTTTGATCATGACTTCCTTTGCACACAATCACATGTAGGGCTCAATATACGCCCCCTATGATTCACACAAGAGTGTATACCTTGTCATATATGCGACCTAATCAAAGTCAGCTCGCGTACACCGAAATCTATACCTTGCACTTTAAATAACTAAAAAATTTAAGACCTAATTCAAAAATGTAATCCATTAAAATTGAAGAGGAGGAGATCAGGATGGCTTGTGATTTCGTTGCCTAATGCTCCCATAATCGTCGTTTGAATCTTGGAGGAATTTTGGTCCAATTTGCATTAGTTGGGTAAAAAATCAAAATGGAATAGTAATTTTTTATTTTATTACTATTTATATATTATTTTTACCCACTTTCTATAGTTTAAACCATTTTTTGCACCTAATGGACTAATACAAAAGTGGATCGAGTTGGATTTTGCAATTTTAATGTGGGATTCTTGTAGATTTCAACGTAATGTCGACCATTTGTCACCTCGGGCAGGTACATTTGTTACCCATCATATAGGATAGGTATCCATTCTGTCATGCATTTTCACATTATCTTATAACTGTCACTTTTTACGCCTTAGGTACGAACCCATTTGTTGTGACACTGAAACCTCCATATGATAAAAATTTGTGTCGTTTTCAAGTGGTAGAGACTTATTGAACATGGGTTCCCTAAATAGTTCCCCTATTGCATTTGGTACCCATGCATAGATTTTTTTTTCCAACAGGACCGAGAGTCCCTCACTACTCGTAATTGACTTTATGTTGAGCCTCATTTCTCATTCATAAACATGCAACTTTATACCTCGAGGACTCCCAAACGAGTTTAATTTAAGCTCTTTTCTGACTCGTCTAAAATGGAAAATATTTATGAGTTATTTTTCCCTTTCACACTCATTAAATTGGATTTGAAAGATCATGAGTATTAGTTAATCTCTTTTCCAACTCTTTATCAAAAAGTGAAAATATTGCCGAGTGAACTTGTCTTTTTCACACTTGTAAATCGGTTTTGAAAAGACGTCTATTTGGCACAAGTTTATCCCTTTTTCACACCAAGTAGACTAAAAGACATAAAAAAAGGATTTTTTTTGGCGTTAAGTTGTGATTGCATCTCATGCCCCTGCTTGCAGTATTGGGCCTATAGTCGGTTCTCTCTTTGCATTATAAACCATTTTCCTCAACATTTTTGCATCCTCAACCACGCAGAGACTTGTTTATATCCTTCACAATTTGACACCCTATACCTTGTAGGGAACATTCCCCCGAGTGTCCATCTCCCGCATGCACTTCCCTACATTGATCATGGATATGTTTCACTGCTGGAACTAGTTTTTCTTACTTGCAACACTCGTTTCCTCCTCTGTATCATAGCATTCATTTGTTATGAAAAAAAAAAAGATGGGCAGGAAGGGAGTATTATCTTGTATTGGCAACAATCGTATCGCCTTTGAACAAATCACAAAGTTATTTGAGTCCATTCATCATAATTTTGGTTTTATCATGGCCTTAGGAAGATGAGATCATTACAGAGTCTTCTCTACCGACTGGTTACTCTTACAGTCCCTACAAAGAACTTCATTGATGCCTCCTGCATATTATGATTTTATCATTGGGTCTATGCTGCCAGAGTCCACCATATGTCTCATGCTCTTGTTCAAAGGAATTCTATCAACTTGTGTCGGACACTCCTCAGAACTCTTGAATTTTCATGTCATCCATACCCTCAGTTGTTTCAGAATCACATGATACTTTAGTCCTACTATGCACCCTGGCCCTACTTTCATCATTGGTAGGTAACCTTGAACCCAACAGTCGACATTTCATCATTGGTCGTTGACTGGGTGGTTTCCCTTATGTTCGAAGGAAAGACATCTATTCACAGATTGGGATTTGTGTAGTGTCTTGGATGCCATTAGCCTTATTGGTGGTTTCCTCACATTTTTCAGCAGTTTTCATCATTGGTTGCTATTCAGAGGGTATTTTTTGTGTACCTCTTGCACTTGGCACACGCGAAAGATGCACATGGTCGTTGTTTCATGAACTTGTTCTTTGTCTGATTTCCACCAAATCATGAAGCTCATGCTTTGTACCTTGTGTTGACTAATGAGAGATTCCTTAATTCTCTCCTTTCAGCGGGTCTCTTTCCATTGACATCAGCCCATTATCTGGAAATGAGATCTAGAGTCTTATGAGTACCTTGAGGCTTGCAGTCATCAGTGGCAAGCTCTCTCACCATTGACAGTTGGGAATACATCAATGTCTCATTATCAATGTATTATTCAAGTGTTCAACACTGACTCCTCTATTCACACTTGTAAGAATGTACTCGGTTCCTTGATACCTACTTTCATTATCGGTAGTTTGTCTCGTGTTTGTTAATGGTATACATCAATGACTAGTAATCAAACAATGTTTCATGGTGTTCGACCTCAACTCCTTTATTCACATGATGTAAAATTTCACCTTTGGAAAATTGCATAGAAGACTTGAAGACATCACTGTGTGGCCATAACTTTCCTGAGTTGTTGCTTCCTTTTCATTGGACCAACACCTATATGACTTCAATGATCATGGGAGATCAGATTGTACTCCATGGTATATAGACATCTTCATATTTGTTTTGAGACTGGTACTATTGGGCCTTGTTCATGACTATGACATCTATTGACATGTAACCGCATTTGTATTTGCCTATTCATGGCCACAGACACTTGTTTGGTATATTTTCACATGGATCTGCAGTGTATTTTTGGCATCCATGTATGCAAAGTCAGTACAGAAGTAATCAGAAATTGAGTCCATCCAGCTGGTTCTCTACTACTCCACTTCTGGATTATTTATAATGTATTTCAGCCATCGCAGATACTAATATGACCTCACACATTAGGGGGCATCTGTTATAGAAAGATTTGACTCACCCTATGCAATCTTGCAGAGAGGGCCTTACTCCATTCCCCCGTGCAGAATTACTTTCCCTGATTGAAAAATCTAGAGACAAAATTAAATAGTTTTCCACTTGTATGCACCTTGCAAGTTATACAGCAAGCGTATATGTTGGTTGCTCCACTACAGCCCGCATACATTGGGATTTGTGTCATAAAATAAAAATTAAATGTCGGGTTTCCATGTCACAACAAGATATCTCTGATCCTTGGCCTTCCATATACTGGAAACGTTCTGAATCGACCCTTCAGTTTCATTTTGAAGTCTATAAAGAAGCCAGATCTAATCTATGGAAAAGGGGAGAGAATTCATCTTTGAGAGCAAATTTACTCTGGAGAAATTATTTACTTCATATTTAGTTTGCATCCCTTTGTCATTTGAGTTTGAACATAGTGTTCATCCCACAAGCTCTTCCCTTATTGATGGAGAACCTCTTTGTCTCCCTTATATGAGCTTGCCTTTGGTGGAGGATTGAAGTGGTGGAGGCCCAGTTGGAAGGAACTCGATTTCTTGGTTGCGAACTGTGCCGACATGGAAGTCTGTAATATTTTCACTTCTGTTGATTATTTATTAATAGAACTACTCCTTTCCCATCCAATTGATATCTTGAAAATGTATGCATTATGATCCATGGGCATGTTTGTTTTGTATATTAATGGATTATGCTATCTAATGTTATAACCTTTTATATTATCACTATATGCTTTCTCTGCTTGTTGGTTGAGAAATTGTTGCAGGTATAAATCTTTGGGTTGAAGTGCTCAACAATGGACATCATCAAACGTTTGGATGAGGTAGGCCTCTTTCTTACCTTTCTTGCACATTGGTTTATATAGCATATGTTTGGAATGGAGTTGATTTCTGCAGTCATACCCGTCTGTTGTGGTTCACCCTAGCCATAGAGAGATTTTCCCAGAACAGTTGTTGATGTTCTCGATGTTGTTGTTGTTGATGCTACTACTGCATATGTTTATAATGATAGATATGTTGATGCTTAATTGTAGAGCCTTGAGCTATATTGACCCTGGGTTTTGTATTGAAAATTGTATCTATAATGTTTCGAGTCTTAGCTCCGTTTCCAAGGCTACGATCAAACCATTCATGAAATGTAGTTACAGAGCTTCCGCTCATCTGGGATCTGACTATTGTATACTCTCCTTTGATATCTGAGTAATGGATACATGATAAATTTTATTTGGGGCCTAAAATTTGTTTGATTTTTTGAATGCTAAGATCCTCATATGCACAACTATTATCTCTATTTATTTACTTATTTAGTTAATGTTTAGGAATACTTTAACAAGAGGAATTTGTCCAGAGGTTATGCATTTCAATCTTCCATTTTGGTTATGATGTTTACGTATAATATTTTATACTTTTGTACTTAAGTATGGTTGGGTTGTGTTCTTCCCACCACTGCATTCTCTTTGACCTCACTCCATTTCACATAAGTTTTGACAATGCTTCGGGTGATACCTCCTTTCCTTATGGAAGGTTGAATATTTCAGTTCTCTAGAATACAGTGGTGCCTTTGTTGGAAAACAACGAGAACCTTTGTCTCCAATCAAGTGCCAACAAGCATGAGAGTAATTATGCTACATATGACTTCGAGTTAGCAATAATTGTGCATGCATTAAAAAAATGGATATATTACCTCATGGGTAAGAAATTTTATTTAAGAACATACCATTGTGGTATGAATCATTTGTTTGGAAAAACCAACATTAAATTCAGACAAACTAGATGGCTTAAATTTCTTAGAGAATACGACTTTGAAATTAATCACATCAAAGGCAAGGAAAATCAAGTGGTTGATGCACTCAATATGAGAGCTCATGAAGTGTGTGTTGCAGCCATCAGCATGTACAGTATAGATCTGAAAGATAAAATCATTGCAACAATAAATTCAGATCAGAAATATCTAAAAATAAAAGAGAAATTATAGCAAGGTAATTTTCAGTAGAAATTTAATTATTATGACCTGAAAGAAGATGGATTTATCATGTACAAAGCCAAGTTATATGTGTCTAATTCCAGTGAGATGAAATATGCATTATTAAAGGAAATTCATAACGTGTCATATGTTGTATACCCAAGATATCAGAAGACAATTATAGTTGTGAGAAGCCAATAATTTTGGCCGAGAATGAAGAAAGAAGTGGATAATTACATAGTCAGATGTCTAGAATGCAAAAAAATGAAGAGAGAGCATAGACATCCAACATGTTTTCTACATCCATTTCCCATTCTGGAATGGAAGTGGGAAGTTGTCATAGTGGATTTTATTACAAATCTTCCTAGAACAATGAAGCAACATGATTTCATCATGGTGGTGGTGGATAAATTGACTAAGGAAACACATTTTACTCCAGTCAAGACAACGCAAAAGGAAACAAATATTGTAGAGAAATATATGAAGGAAGTTGCTAGGCTACATGGATTTCCTAAGGAAATAGTTTTAGATAGAGATCCAAAGTTTACTTCTAATTTTTGGAAGGGCTTGTTAAAAGGACTTGGAACAAATTTAAATCTCAATACAGGGTATCATCCAGAGTCATATAGGAAAACAGAGAGGACTAACAAGATAATTGAGGACATGCTTAGGATGTATGTGATGAACCAACCATCAAAGTGGGAGGATTATATTCATTTAGTTGATTTTTCTTACAATAATGGGAATCATGCCTCATTGAAAATGAGTCCATTTGAAGCATTGTGTGGCAGGAAGTGTAACACACTAGTAAGTTGGGATGATCAAGTAGATAGAGAATTTGTTGGGTGATATTTGTTAAAAGAAATGGAAGAGAATATGGAAAAGATCAAGAATAATTTAAATATTGTCTAGGATAGGAAGAAATGTTATGAAGACAAAAATAGAGTGTTTAGAGAGTTTAAAGTAGGAAAACATGTGTTCTTAAAAGTGAAGGAGAAAATAAATTCTCTAATATTAGGAAGCTTCTCGAAGTTGGAAACAAGATATTGTGGGACTTTTTAAATATCAGAAAAGATAGGGCCAATTGCATACATGCTAGCATTACCTACATCCATGAGAGTGCATAACAAATTTCATGTATGATTATTAAAGAAATATGTGCCTGAACCTAACCACATAATTGATTGGAATGTGAACCAGGTGGAGCGCGAAAGGAATTTATGGGTGGAACCAATACGCATCCTAGACCAAAAATTCAAAGTTCTGGGGAACAAAGCCAAAGGGATAGTAAAGGTTCAATGGAATTTCTACAGTTCTGAAGATGCTACATGGGAGAATGAATAAAACATGTGGGAAGAATACCCACAACGTTTTGACAATTTTAAAGAAAACATAATGCAAGACTCCATTTTGAGTAGCTCGAGTTCCATAACCACATTTCATAGTCTTATTCAATTGCATTGGGGGGCCTAATTAAAGAATGACTCATTCCTTGGGTTGATCCTAATAAATGAATGGTGCATTCCTTGGATTGGTCCTGATACACAAATGGTTCATTCCTTGGGTCGACAAGTTAAGAGGAACAAGACATTATGGTTGGAACTATTACTGGATTGTTAAATTGTAGAATTTTATTTCTAAGTATTGTGATGTAAATTTGCATATATTTATATCGAAATAGTGTGCATCGAGTATGTTAGAACCCTATATAATAGGGAATCAGTATTCTGAATAATATTTATCTATTTCAGGCATTATGTGTTTGCTCATGATGCATGGTTAAGGCGGCAGAAAGTGCTCAACACTGACCAAGCATAAGATGAGTACCTGCGTGCGAGCTTCAAAGCGAGTTCCGGTGCATTTGTAGCAAAAAACTGTGAATTGGTTTGAAATGGCAAAATTTAATTCTTGTGGGAAAATACAAATTTGGTTTATTAGCCAAAATTTCGTCTTTTGAGCCAAAATTGGCCCCTCGGCCTTTATGCAGAGTTTTTGTCTTGGTTTATCTAAATATAAATATTTTGACAAATATTTTTTCCAAAAAATTATATTGGCCTAGGGCCAACCTCCGAATACTCAACACCAAGGATAAGCACCATTTCATAAACCAAAAGCAAACACACAAGCCAGCGCCAGTGCCTGACTCCAAAGCATAGCCTTGGGCTCACATTATGTAATGTAATCGTTTGTTTATTTAAACTCTGAAGAATTATCTTCCTTCGTCGATGTGGGACTAATCTCCCAAATATAAAATATAAAATGCAGTAAGTTCAACCTCATGCCAGGTGCCAAAGATGATGTGCGGGTGTCTAAAATATTAACCAGGTGTCAAGGGCGGTTTCTATGGTAAGATATTCATCCCTGATAACTTTCTGTTTGACCATGTATCTCCTATCCTGAGCCATTTAAATGCACATCGCACGATTTCAAACATTTGTGTCTAACTGCCAGTTCGCTAGGGTTTATGCTCGTGCATGGAGGATGATGTTATGGCGGCCCATTTCACCAAGTCAAAAAAATTATCAAGTCTGCAAGCACCATTTTGATCTCATATCAGCAAAGCATGTTGGAGCGCAGTGATGCTACCTTACAATTTGTTTTGTCACCAGAAATGCCAGAAACCAGAGTTAAAAATGAATAGATTCCTCATATGGTTGAAGGATATGCAACGCAGTTTTAAAATGAAGGATATCAAAATGCGCACCCAATGTCACCATAATCATCCCTTTCACAAGTCAGAATAGGATGAACGCCAGTTGAGGTCTTTTCAAAGAAAAGAAAAATTAAATAGTGCAGCTCAGCAACTTCGAATGAAGATGTGTGACTCTCAGCTTCACAAATTTAGGGAAGAGTTAAAAAATCACTCAAGAGTGCTTAAGTGACTTGGACACAATGATTCTGATGGCGTGGTGCAAGTGAAATTTCAGGCTGCATGTCTCATTGACACATGAGATAAACTTCTTGTAACATAATTGATGTTCAATGGTACATTCAATGAGTTGGATCATCATCAAATAGCAACACTTGCAAGATGCTTCATTCAATGTGATAAAACATCTGAACAAGTACATTTGACTAATGAGCTTGTGAAGCCATTGCATCAACTTCAGGATAGTGCACGATTGATTGCATAGGTGCAGCGTGAGTGCAAGTTAGAAGTTGATATAGAACAGTATGTTGAGTCAACAAACCATCCACATTTGATGGATGTCATCTACCATTGGTCCAAGGGTGCTTCATTTTCATAGGTTATCAGTAGAACAGATATATTTGAGGGCAGTATCATACGCATGACAAGGAGGTTAGATGAGTTTCTGAATCAGCTAAAAGCTGTTGCACATGCAATTGGAGACACAAATCTAGCATTTCGATGCATTAGTTGGAAAGAAAGAGATGATTCTTGGGATGGATATTAGCAGAGAACAAGTGGCAGTTTCCATCATAACATTTGAATTACAGTTGAGCGTTTACAAGAGCAATCCAACAAGAAAAAGAGCATCTCTAGAATCCGAGGCAGCAGTTAGACAGAGGTGGTGTTAAGCCCTAATATTGGCTCATTACCCCTTAATTGGGGCATATTAGATTAGTAATGCTATTTTATTTATGTCGGCTTTAGGCCATTAGTTGTAATTTAGATTAAAAATGTTATTTTAATTATGTCGGCTTTAGGCCATTATTTGTAATTATACCTCCTAGTCTCCTATATATACCAAGGAGACATTTTCATTTTGAATAATCTTGGACTTGAACATTTAAGTGGGGTAAAAGGAGGTTTCCCCCTCGAAGAGGCTTATTATCTGAAATTATCTCTATTTCAAGGCGTTGAGTACTTTTCCTAAGGTTTTTCCATGCTATATTGATGTTTGGTTCTTAACATATGGTATCAAAGCTCAAGGTCTTGGGGTTTCGCTGCTACATATGCGACACCGTGGAATTTTCACTATAACTTTTTTTCTACAACGTCTCAGAAGGAACCTCTTGGAGGGTATTTAGTAGACGGATCAAGGTACGTTGGGTTCAAAATTCAGCTCCTGCAGCCTTATACTTTCATAGATACATCCTATACAAGATAGGGTTCTGGAATCATCCTGAAATGAGTCATTGCGGAATTTTTGCTATAAAAATTTTTATGTAACGTTTCAGACACTTCCCTATGGAGGCCATTTACAGAAATTAGTATTGTATCTGTCGTAAAATGTGCAGATTCTGGGGAATCTTAAATTTGTAGATACACCCTGTGTCAGATAGGGTATCTGACTATTCCTATTGACTAGTCTCAAGAAGGTGTTCTAGGTAAAACAATAATAACTTCTTCCTAGAGTATCCAAATTGCATGGGACTGGTTGCATTGGATTTTGGACAGTCTGTAGTATTTTGGGTATGAGTTTCAAAATTTTATATCAATGATTTTGTGCAGGGCACACTATACAAGTGAGATCTCCTGGAAAGGCCAAAAATCGGCAAGTTGTGGGGAAGTTACTGTAAATTCCACTTGGCACATCCAATTTTGATCAGACTTGTGGCATTGCAAAGAAGAAATATTAGAGAATTACATAAGACAAGGTTTCATACACAGAGGGGCCAAAAATTGGGAGATACAACAGAAGAAATATTGTCTAGCAGAACCACCTCAAAATCAAGGTTCAAAAGTGATACTTGGCCAACATGCCACCCAAAAAGGGAACTTCTACACCAAAT
>ML786831.1:115835-132172 GCA_009831015.1 Picea engelmannii | reverse complement strand
AACTTTGTAAAGACATAACTCTCAAACCGTGAGGATTTATGTGATGTTTTACATACCACCAGAAATGGCATGACATGTACTATCCATATAGAATAGTATTATCTGAAAATATATTATAACTCATACTATTACCCATCAAACAAACTTGGTTCCATTACCCAAACCTGGGGTCTCCAACTTCTCATGGCCATAACTCTCTAACCATGAGGAATTATGTGACGTTCCACATACCACTGGAAATGACATGACAAGCACTATCCATCTATGATATTTTCCATGACAAATTCACTTTCCCTCATCTCATTATTCCACAATTAAGCATGGGTTCTCTTACTCCACAAAGCATCTTCCCGTGAGGGATTTCACCATAAGGGGACCACTTTGTAGTTCATCCATATTTACTTCTTATAAACCATGAAAAAACAATAATGAGTCACATTTACATCAAACAATATTGGGTCCATTACCCAAACCTTTGTGCTACGGGGCTTTCTTCAAGGGTTGACATCAATGACAACCAACCTTAATCAACAATCTCCCCCTTTGGCATTGATGGAAACACTCTGATGCAATACTAAAATCATATCACTCATGCTCCCCCTGGAACCATGCCTTTGTGCTATGCATTTGATAAATCTACTCCCCCTGGAATGATGCCTCTGTCCTCTGCATCAGATAAATCTGCTCCCTCTGGAACCATGCCTCTATCCTCTGCATCTGATAAATCTGCTCCTCCTGGAACCATGCCTCTGTCCTCTGCATATGATAAATCTCTCCCCCTTTGTCATCAATGGCAAAGGTATCTTTCCATCCGGGGCTGCTCCCCCTGACAGACTGTCCTCTTATGGTGCTTCCTCGTGTACATCTAAGAAATATAATATAAGCATTCAAAAATCATTCATTTTTGGAGTAGAAATAACTCCAAGTCTTTGGCGAAGATATTCAAAGGCTTCTCATGGAAGTGGTTTTGTAAATATGTCTACCACTTGTTCTTTTGTGCCCACATACTCAACTCGGATGTTATTTTCTGCAACATGTTCCCGTAAAAAGTGATACTTGATTGGAATGTGTTTAGTCTTGGAGTGCATCACTGGATTTTTTGAGATACTGATGGCACTTGTATTATCACAATATATTGGAATGGGCTCATCATACTCAACCTGTATATCTGTCAAAGTTTGTTTCATCCAAAGAACCTGTGTACAACATGTTGATGCTGCAATATACTCTACCTCGTCTATAGATAGAGATATTGATGATTGTTTCTTGCTTGATACCAAACACTCACCTAAGTAGAACGTTGCTCCACTAGTGCTTCGTCAGTCATCAATACAAACTGCCCAATATACATCTGTGTAGGAAATACGTGATAGATCTTTTCCATTTGGATACCATAATCCAAACTCTTATGTTCCTTTGAGATATCTAAAGATCCTATTCACTGCTAATACATGTGATTCCTTTGGTGCTGCTTGAAATCGTGCCACCTGTCCAACTGCCTGCATTACATCTGGTCTGGATGTTGTCACATATAGTAGGTTGTCAATCATTGACCTATATTGCCTTTGATCTATAGACTTTGAATCATCATCTTTGCTCAACTTACAATTGGTTTGCATGGGAGTGATAACTAGTTTTCAATTTTCCATTCCGAACCTCTTTAGCATTTCTCTAATATACTTGGTTTGAGAAATAAAAATTCCTTGGTTGCTTTGACGTATCTGAAGTCCCGGAAAGAAGGATAGTTCTCCAAGTAATGACATTTCAAATTCATTCTGCATGTCTTTGGCAAATTTCTGGCTTAACCTGTCATCATCGCTACCAAAAATAATATCATCAACATAAACTTTAATTAATAAAATATTACCTTGACTCACCTTGATGTAGAGGTTGTTGTCAACACTTCCTTTTTTGAACCCTGCCTACTGCAGATACTTATCCAGTATGGAGTACCATGCTCTAGGAGCCTGTTTTAGACCATACAAGGCCTTCTTTAATTTACACACATAGTCTATGTTCTCTGACAATTGAAATCCTTCTGGTTGTTCAATGTAGACTTCTTCTTCAAGTTCCCCATTCAGAAAAGCTGATTTTACATCCATCTAATATACTTTAATATTTTTGGAGCATGCATAAGCTAAAATCAAACAGATTGTTTCCATTCTGACAACTGGGGGAAATGTCTCTTCAAAGTCGATTCCTTAAATCTGTGCATATCCTTTGCATACCAATCTAGCTTTGTTCCTTGTAACATGTCCATCATCGTTCAATTTATTCCTGAAAACTCATTTTGTGTTGATCACATTCTTATTCTTTGGTCTTGGAATCAATTCCCAAGTTTCGTTTTCTCTATTTGATCCACTTCTTCATCCATGGCCTTATTCCAAAATTCATCCTTATTGGCTTCTTCAAAACAGTTTGGTACAATTGTAGATAAGAGTGCTAGGTGTGTTTGTTCTAGTGAACATATTTTTCTTCTAGTCTCAACTCCTGCATCTTTGTTTCCAATAATCTGATCTGAAGGATGATTCTTTTGTACTCGTTTGCTAGGTGTCTTTGGAGACACTTGCTAAACTTTCTCTTCTACTTCTGTCAGATTCTCTTCATCTTCATCTTCCTCTTATTCTTCTTTTTCATCTTCTTCTTCAAAAAATTGTTCCATTGATTTGTTTTCTTCTTTCTTTGATTCCGGTCTGCCTGTTTCATCAATTGTTACGTTGATGCTTTCCACAACTTTGTTTAATATTAGATTGTAACACTTGTATGCTTTCCTTGTACTTGAGTAACTAACAAGTATTCCTTTGTCCACACAAGAGTTAAACTTTCCCATTCTGCCATCTTCTCTTTTGATGTAGCATTTTCTTCCAAAAACTCTAAAGTGTTTCACATTTGTTTGTCTTCCTTTCCATAGCTCGTATGGATTTTTATCAGTGTTGTTTTTTAGCATTACTTTGTTTTGAATGTGAACTATTGTATGCACTTCCTGTGTCTAAAAAATATCTATCAACTTGTTGACGGGCGAAATCAATTGTCCGTCAACTAAGAGAGTGGAACTGGTTCGGGGTTGTCTAATAACCCAAGCCGTTTGGGATGAACCACCCTGACGGGTTTAGCGGCTCTGTTAGCCAATCTAAGGTCCTAAGAAAACAAAAAGAAAAACTAATCTAAACTAACTAATCTAACTAAAACTAAGTAAAACAAATTAAACTAACTAACAATAAATAAAACAAACTAATAGACTAACCTAACTAAAACTAACTATTAAACAAACTAACTTACTATCTACTAACTGAAATATAACTTATTCACAAAATGTACAATATCTACAATTTACAGATTTAAATAAAACCTGAAAAAATTCATTTGCAATTCTGCCCTAAGACAAAGAAAGATGTTTTTGTTGATTTTATAATTTTATAAACAAGAAGTAAGACAGAAAACTAACTAAACTCAACACTAATATACTAATTCTAACTACACATATATCTAACTAAACTACTAATAAATATACTAAACAAATAAGTAACAAACTGACCTAGAAACGCTCCAGGTTTGTCCTGTGTATGATGATCTTCTAATCTAATCGGAAGGAGGAAACCCACACCGAATAATCCAGAAGCTTCTCGTAAATGATAGTTGCAGTGCTCTTTAAGTTTGTTTACAGGACAAACAAGACATAAAAATCACAACAATCATATGATTTATAAATCTTAACAATTAGGTAAACCTGTATGTAATGACTTATACATGATAGTTCAATTGATGAAGAAGAGAAATTTGTCATTCATTAGATGAACTAAGTAATTGTTGTATTCTTTAAATTACTGAAATAAATCAGACATGGATCATATTAATTAAATCATATCACTTTGCAAAAGACTATGATAGCTAAAGTAGTGACTAATCAAATGCAAATTGATAAACATAAACATGAAACAAAAGATTGATATTGTGAAAGCGAAAGATGTAGCAGAACATCAACTTCTGTCTCAGTTTGCATTAGGAATCCATGGCCTGGTTCTCCTACAAGTGAGGATTCCCTTATTACAAAAATAATAAGTATTTATAAGTTTTCCACAGGGTAAAACCTCCCTGTGGAAGTTATAAAATTGATTACATAAAATCTGGGAAGATATCCCAAGTTTAACTAAACTAGGAAACTAGAATAAACTAAAACACTCAAATATCGCCTAGACTGTCCATCATGTCTCATTCAATTCAAATTTACCTGCAAAGGGTCAAAAATAGACAAGTTAGAAGGATCTTTTATTAATAAAATGATAAAAATCAAATTCTATAGACTAGCTACAGAATCCTCTGATTCTGTAGCTGGTCTAAAATAAGACACAGAATCAGAAATAAAATCAATTGAAAATCTTTTAAGGAATTAAATTCAATTAACATCCAACATCTATTTGAAAACGAATCATTTAATTTGAAATTATTATACCATTCGAAATCAAACAGGATCCAAATCAATCAACTGATCATAGAGATATGCAGGTTCTGTTTCTTTTGTTACCACAAAATTGGGTTAACAAAATCATGATCAAACAACAAGGAAATCGTTTCATATCCAATGCAATCAAAACAGAACTAATACTCAATTTATCAAACCAATCCTTTGTACATGATTCAATAGTTTATATTCAAAAAAAAATCTTTTATGTTAATTCAAAATAGAAAAACGAAATCATTTCTGGTAATTGGAAGCAAACAGAATTGTTTTTAATCTATTAAAAACAAACAGAGCTAATTCGGGGCAAACACAATCAGCTAATTCAAACCAAATCATTAAAAATCAATGTTGAAAAATATACCTGGGTAGTAGGAAAACGATTCAATTTGGTCAAGATAACTTTGAGCTAACAGTGGCAGTGGTTGCCTCTCCATTAAAAGAACAGAGCCTATTGTCTGGCAATTTGCTGACAGACTGCTTGATGAATCTTTGGATTGATCAAGGGTTTGATAGAGAGAAAGAGGCACAAGGTTGGACAAGGTAGATCGAGTGAGAGAGGTTCTGAGATCTAGGTCTGGAGAAGTCATAAGCATTCTGGCAAATGCACACAGACCCAAAACGCATGTTCCAGCCACTGAACATTGACCTGTAAAACAAGAGCTAGATCTCTGTAGTAACTCACTTTCTGAGGAAACCTCCCACATTGAACGTAAAGGGGCTAAAAACGGTTTTGGGTTTTCAACGGTTTGATCTAATTCAGAACCGTCAGGCCAGAATCGCTCACGCAAAAACGTGACTCTGGGGGAAATTACGGGGGCAGTCTTAAGCAATCTTCTCTGGAAAAAATGAAATCAAAACTGACTCTGAACACCATGGGGGTTCAATTCTCCCTTCAGGATCTAGGAGAGAACATACAGTGGACAGGGGTTTGGGTAGGGTTTGGACTAGGTATACGCAGGACTCAAAACTCATAGATTTGCCCAAAAATCAACAGAGGTAACCTGGTAAGGAGGCAGACATTAATGCCAAAGTGTGTGAGGGTAGTGGAGTTATTTGTTGGCCATGCATAATAGTTATTGCTAAGGTACAATTGTCGGTGCTCATAGCTGTTCAATCCACTATTGTATAGTTCAAAAATCATGTCACTTGCCCGACCAATGAAATCAATGGTAAGTGTATAAGCCAACGCACGCAATCAACGTTATGCCATAGTTTTCAAACACCAACATACAAATTGAAATCAATACCAAACTCAACTATGCGCCAATGTATCAGCTCATATAATCAATAGTTTAACCAACATGCCAATGGGTATTCATATAATCAACCAACCAATAGTTATGAAAAAATAGTTATAGGCATGATATTAAAAGATATATATGAGAGATTTAATCATAAACCCTATGTATTTTCATGGAACCAATGATCAAGTAGGTCAAATAAAGTGCCAATCCAAATGCCAATGCAATACAAACTCAATAAAACCAAGTCACACAATCAATACAAGAATGTCCAATGAGTACAGTTTGAAAGTTTTGTCAGCTACATAACGATAAGTGCAATGTAAGCGCAATCGGCATATTGAGAAGAAAGACAACGACAGTTCAAATAGTAATTTTAATGCAACTTTGAAAAACTAAGTTTTCATGCTTACAGTCATGAAAACAAAACGAAGGTAAATGTGCAAATGTCACAAAAAATAAAATGTCGTTTATTGAAAAATGCGATGAAAAATTGATGTTTGCAAAACATTGGTGTAGGCAGCTTATAAGACAATGGAAAAATGTGAATTGGCTGCCAACAATGGTAACACACTGGTAGAAGCAGTTATCTCTGTCAAAAGAAACAAATTCATATTATGACAGCAAAGAAAATTTCAACTCAAAAATAACAACCGGAAAATCGTATAAACATCATCATTAACCATATTTTCCAGCAGTGTTTTAAAAGATGAAAGTTGATGACGGTCTTAAGACCAGCAAGTCACGATATTAAAGATAAAATCTCCAATACTGTTGGCATATCCACTGCTGCCAGCAGGCATCCATAGCCTTGACAGGGTTTCCATTTAACCCACTCTGACATCTGTATCCTGCCAAGAAGTTCTGAATCAGAACAAAGGACATTAAAGAGGTTTCTTTTTTGCAATTTTTCATATTACCCGACATTGCTTCGCTGCCAGCAGGCCTGTTCAGTACCCCAACGAAGTTGTCTTGGTGCCATGCATGCATTTACCCACTACCAACAGACCTGTTCAGTATCCCGGCGGGTTTACAAGCACTTCCCACAGCTCTTTTCAATAATTTTATTTTGTTTTTCATAGATATATAGCTGAGCGGGGTGACGCTGAAAATCTCGATATTTTATCATATTTTTTAGACCTCATCAGAAATTTTTTTTAGAACTATCCTTTATTTAGATCCAAAGATGTTTTATTGACAAAAACAACTTCCTAAGACAGGGATACATCCTCTAAGTCATTGCTTTACGGAAAAGGGATAGCGTAAAAAGATAATAAATGATCATGATGAACTTTACTCAGAGATCGAAATCAGTCAACTTCTTTCAAACAACAGACTTTTCGAACACAGATATAAATTTCAAAAATATGTCATTGATGTTTGTACAAAATTTTCAGAAGTTATTTCAGAGAAAGGATTTTCTGTTTTCCTTTTCTGAACAATTCAAAAATTCAGGTATGTGTATTTCAACAGCAAAAACTAGTAATCATAAGGGAGAAATCAAAACACACCAGCGAAGAAAAAATTGGAAAGCAAAGAAATCCAAACAACAAACACAAAAAACAAATATGTACAGAAGGTGCATCTGAAAACCTCATGCAACAAATCCCTTGGGAAACTGAAAAGTAGAAAAATCCTATTTGATGGGAAAGCAGTCCTACTCATGGTACCTTGGGTCAGGGTTGATTCAGATTCATTTATCTCTTTACTTTCCATTTAGGATTTTCATGACAATACCATGTTTTTGAAAATAAATGTTCAACTAGAAGTAAAGAGAAAAAGGATTAAGAGGACTTCCCTGACAAAAGCCGTATTATGGTTCTGGTGGTACGCCCACTTGCGTTCATGACTGCATTATTAAAAAGAGAAATAGTGAGAAATCAAACTGAAAGAAAACCTATTCCTACCCTAGCTATTAAACACATCAGGATACTATGTGAAGTCATGTTTCCAATATAGCCATCGAAGTAACTCTAATCCTGCAATGAAAACAAGATCAAGTGTTACTAATAAGAATGGTATTATATCAACAACTGACAGAAACATATCACGCTTACCTTCATAATCAACATCTAGAAACAAAGTAAGCATGATCTTACCATTTCCTTGAATATTCTTGTTGTATGAATCCTCCAGCCATTGCGCAATCTTGTCAAGATAAGAGTCATAATGGCATGGGTGAGTGTAAGTAGTTTTGAAAAACTCATTAGGATTATGAGGAAATGGAATAACCATCAGCCAAGGCTGAAACGCCCCATCCTTCTGATAGTTCTCTAAGTACTCATTAATTTCTTCACATGGAGGATCTAAAAGAAATATGTCACACCTACTTCCAAGATTCTTAGGTAAAAAGAAAGCAAGCACAACTTTGTCTTTATTATGAAATATTTTCATATATGAATATTCAAGCCACTCTAAGTTCCTGTCACAAAAATGGGGATGCAAACCATGACTTTGATGAAATGAATATATCAATGGTAAACTCATCATAGGAGGATTCATGCAATCGATTAGATCATTGGTTTGAATGTTTCCTTCGATGCGATTGATCATTTCAAAATTTGAAGAATCAACATTAAGATTCGAGCTAAGCAAAGAACGAGTATGAAACTTAGAATGTTTGATCTCCATAAAATATAATGCACTGTCTTTTTCAACAATAAACTATGTAAAATCATCTCGCAACATGTCCTCTTCCCATGTGAGTGATGAAAGTGAAAAAGCATCAAATCCAAGTTGATCAATGTTAGGTTTGGAATTGATTTCACCAAAATTTAGCATATCGAAAGGATATGATTGTGGTGGAAAAGAGTAGGATGTTGTAGGTAAGATGTCAATTCCACCAAAATCTAGGAATAGATCAGGATATAAAGAATAAAAGGAATGAGAAATAAGCAGATGAAAGGAATCTCTTGAACTATGATACTCAAAAATGGTATTCCCAAGATGATTCTCTTCACTTTCTTTAAAACCCTTACTCTGATTTGGTGACGAATTTCTCAACATAATATGATCATCTAGATTTGCCTTTTGTGTAACAGATAATTCAAAATTTATGTGACAAACATCTAGTCTTTCCTGTGAACAAAGTGCATTTTGAGGATGAAGGTTTAAGGTTTCTTCTTCTCTAATCAATTTCATAGGAATACTAGAACATTCAAGAAGATTTTCGTTGCTTAAGTGTTCTTCAATGACTGATTTTAAATGTTGATTAGAGCATGAGTTACAAGAATGAGGGTATTCACCTTGAGCCAGAAATGAATCTTCTTCCATACTATTCTTAGACTGAAAATACAATGATTCAAAGGAAAAACCAATTTGGTTGTCAATAAGAGCCTGATCAATAGATTCTACCTCCCTGGCTTGTTCAACATTATCGAAAGATTTTTTCTCTTCTTGCGAAGAAGATTGTTCTTGTAGTTGAGTGATAGGTTCTCCATTCGTGATTGAACATGACTAGATGGAAGGGATGGAAGCATCATAGAAGAGATTTAATGCCAGTGACATGTCATCGAGATTAAACTTACAGAGGATATGATAGACTTTTGTTAAAAATCCTTCTGAAGATGGATCATCGTTGATTAGCGAAGTATGAAATTATTCACATAATTGATCAAAATCATAAATTTCAAAAGCATTTAGAAACTCATCTACAAATTGAAACCAATCAAAAATGTGACATGTTGGAAAGGATTCAAACCAATGTTTGATTCGACCTCTAAAAGTAAAAGCGAAAAGTCTGCATAAAACTCCTAAATCTGAGATGTCATGTTTGATGCACTTGCACCAAAACTTGTTAAGGTGGTCTTTAACAGATAATTTGCCTTCACCATCAAAGGCGAGTTTGGACAAGCGAAAGACTGTCTCGTTGGGAACATCGGCTAATGAGAAGTTGAAAGCATGTTCCAACACAGTGATTTGGGGAGCCATGGGGGAAATTGAATACACTTAAAATAAAGGCTCCTACAAGGCCATCTTGTCAGTCGGGCCCTCTTTCTAGCGCCATTTGTTGACGGGCAAAATCGACCGTCCGTCAACTGAGAGAGTGGAACCGGTCTGGGGTTGTCTAATAACCCAAGCCATTTGGGATGAACCACCCTGACGGGTTTAGCGGCTCCGTTAGCCGATCTAAGGTCCTAAGAAAACAAAAAGAAAAACTAATCTAAACTAACTAAAACTAAGTAAAACTAACTAAACTAACTAACAATAAATAAATAAAACTAATAGACTAACCTAACTAAAACTAACTATTAAACAAACTAACTTACTATCTACTAACTGAAATATAACTTATTCACAAAATGTACAATATCTATAATTTACAGATTTAAATAAAACCTGAAAAAATTCATTTGCAATTCTGCCCTAAGACAGAGAAAGATGTTTTTGTTGATTTTATAATTTTATAAACAAGAAATAAGACAGAAAACTAACTAAACTCAACACTAATATACTAATTCTAACTACACATATATCTAACTAAACTACTAATAAATATACTAAACAAATAAGTAACAAACTGACCTAGAAACGCTCCAGGTTTGTCCTGTGTATGATGATCTTCTAATCTAATCGGAAGGAGGAAACCCACACCGAATAATCCAGAAGCTTCTCGTAAATGATAGTTGCAGTGCTCTTTAAGTTTGTTTACAGGACAAACAAGACATAAAAATCACAACAATCATATGATTTATAAATCTTAACAATTAGGTAAACCTGTATGTAATGACTTATACATGATAGTTCAATTGATGAAGAAGAGAAATTTGTCATTCATTAGATGAACTAAGTAATTGTTGTATTCTTTAAATTACTGAAATAAATCAGACATGGATCATATTAATTAAATCATATCACTTTGCAAAAGACTATGATAGCTAAAGTAGTGACTAATCAAATGCAAATTGATAAACATAAACATGAAACAAAAGATTGATATTGTGAAAGCGAAAGATGTAGCAGAACATCAACTTCTGTCTCAGTTTGCATTAGGAATCCATGGCCTGGTTCTCCTACAAGTGAGGATTCCCTTATTACAAAAATAATAAGTATTTATAAGTTTTCCACAGGGTAAAACCTCCCTGTGGAAGTTATAAAATTGATTACATAAAATCTGGGAAGATATCCCAAGTTTAACTAAACTAGGAAACTAGAATAAACTAAAACACTCAAATATCGCCTAGACTGTCCATCATGTCTCATTCAATTCAAATTTACCTGCAAAGGGTCAAAAATAGACAAGTTAGAAGGATCTTTTATTAATAAAATGATAAAAATCAAATTCTATAGACTAGCTACAGAATCCTCTGATTCTGTAGCTGGTCTAAAATAAGACACAGAATCAGAAATAAAATCAATTGAAAATCTTTTAAGGAATTAAATTCAATTAACATCCAACGGCTATTTGAAAATGAATTATTTAATTTGAAATTATTATACCATTCAAAATCAAACAGGATCCAAATCAATCAACTGATCATAGAGATATGCAGGTTCTGTTTCTTTTGTTACCACAAAATTGGGTTAACAGAATCATGATCAAACAGCAAGGAAATCGTTTCATATCCAATGAAATCAAAATAGAACTAATACTCGATTTAGCAAACCAATCCTTTGTACATGATTCAATAGTTTATATTCAAAACGAAATCTTTTATGTTAATTCAAAATAGAAAAACGAAATCATTTCTGGTAATTGGAAGCAAACAGAATTGTTTTTAATCTATTAAAAACAAACAGAGCTAATTCGGGGCAAACACAATCAACTAATTCACACCAAATCATTAAAAATCAATGTTGAAAAATATACCTGGGCAGTATGAAAACGATTCGATTTGGTCAAGATAATTTCGAGCTAACAGTGGCAGTGGTTGCCTCTCCATTAAAAGAACAGAGCCTATTGTCTGGCAATTTGCTGACAGACTGCTTGATGAATCTTTGTATTGATCAAGGGTTTGATAGAGAGCAAGAGGCACAAGGCTGGACAAGGTAGATCGAGTGAGAGAGGTTCTGAGATCCAGGTCTGGAGAAGTCATAAGGATTCTGGCAAATGCACACAGACCCAAAACGCATGTTCCAGCCACTGAAAATTGACCTGTAAAACAAGAGCTAGATCTCTGTAGTAACTCACTTTCTGAAAAAACCACCCACATTGAAGGTAAAGGGGCTAAAAACGGTTTTGGCTTTTCAATGGTTTGATCTAATTCAGAACTGTCTGCCCAGAATCACTCATGCAAAAACGTGACTCTAGGGGAAATTACGGGGGCAGTCTTAAGAAATCTTCTCTGAAAAAATGAAACCAAAACCGACTCTGAACACCATGGGGGTTCAATTCTCCCTTCAGGAGCTAGGAGAGAACATACAGTGGATAGGGGTTTGGGTAGGGTTTGGACTAGGTATACGCAGGACTCAAAACTCATAGATTTGCCCAAAAATCAACAGAGGTAACCTAGTAAGGAGGTAGACATTAATGCCAAAGTGTGTGAGGGTAGTGGAGTTATTTGTTGGCCATGCATAATAGTTATTTCCAAGGTACAACCGCTGACACTCATAGCTGTTCAATCCACTATTGTATAGTTCAAAAATCATGTCACTTGCCCGACCAATGAAATCAATGGTAAGTGTATAAGCCAACGCACGCAATCAACGTTATGCCATAGTTTTCAAACACCAACATACAAATTGAAATCAATACCAAACTCAACTATGCGCCAACGTATCATCTCATATAATCAATAGTTTAACCAACATGCCAATGGGTATTCATATAATCAACCAACCAATAGTTATGAAAAAATAGTTATAGGCATGATATTAAAAGATATATATGAGAGATTTAATCATAAACCCTATGTAGTTTCATGGAACCAATGATCAAGTAGGTCAAATAAAGTGCCAATCCAAATGCCAATGTAATACAAACTCAATAAAACCAAGTCACACAATCAATACAAGAATGTCCAATGAGTACAGTTCGAAATTTTTTCCAGCTACATAACGATAAGTGCAATGTAAGCGCAATAGGCATATTGACAAGAAAGACAACGACAGTTCAAATAGTAATTTTAATGCGACTTTGAAAGACTAAGTTTTCACGCTTACAGTCGTGAAAACAAAACGAAGGTAAATGTGCAAATGTCGCAAAAAATAAAATGTCGTTTATTGAAAAATGCGATGAAAAATTGATGTTTGCAAAACATTGGTGTAGGCAGCTTATAAGACAATGGAAAAATGTGAATTGGCTGCCAACACAACTTTGAATCCATTATCATTGTTTGAGTCATTTCTTGTACTGTCATGTTCTTTCTTTCAACAACTCCTTTCTGTAGAGGTGTCCTAGCGATGGAGAATTTCCTTTTTATTCCATGATTGCTGCAGTATTCCATATATTCCTTTGAGGTGAATTCTCCTCCATTATCCGATCTTAAGCATTTGATTCTTGAATCCATCTCATTTTCAACCATTTCCTTGTAGATCTTGAAATTTTCAAAATCTTATGATTTGTTCTTGAGAAAGAAAACTGCAGCCATTCTTGTATAATGATCAACTAATAACATAAAGTATCTCTCACCTTTTAAGCCTTTTGTTGTAGTTGGTCCAACTAGATCAGTATGCGCAATTTCCATTGGTTTTGTTGTTGAATATTCCTTTGATTTGAACCTGGTCTTTGTTTTCTTTCTTTGTTGGCAATGCTTACATAAAGTGTTGGTTGGTTTCTTGATCTGGGGCATTTCTATGAATGCTTCTCTTTTGCTGACTTTGAAAAGGTTTTCAAAATGCATGTAACCCATTCTTCTGTTCCATAGCCAACTTTCATCTTCATTTCTTAGACAACACTTTTCATTTCCAATTTCGCTTAACACATATATGTTGCTTGAAGTTCTTGCAGCTGTAGCGACCAATTTTCCTGGACCTTCTTTTCTTATCTCACACTTTTGTGAATCGAAAGTAACTTTATGACCTTGGTCACACATTTGACTCACACTTAAAAGATTATGTTTCATATCTTCTACTAGTAGAACATTTTTTTCCTTTTCATTCTTGTTCCCAATTTAGACTGTGCCTTTTCCAATGATTTTGGATGAATCATCATTTCCAAAGGAGACTGGTCCATCTCTTTCCTTTCGTAATGTAAAAAACTTGTCTCTATCACCTGTCATGTGTTTTGAACATCCACTGTCAACATACCAACCACGTTTCTTATATTTATATTGTAGAGCGATTGTGCATTCTTCATTGCTATACTAATCTTGCTTTCTTATCCATGTCATTTTCTGAGGTTCTTGTTTGTGACTTTGTTGAGGTTCTTTAGGAGGGACTGTCATTCTGCAATTTTTGGCCATGTGTCCAAAATTGTTACATTTGTAACATTCCACTTCAATGCTCAAAGATTCAAACCTATTGTAACTTCTTCTCTGTGTTTCACTAGGTCTTCTTGAATAACCCCTTTGTGTATGGCTCTCAAAGTAGTTATTGTTCCTTTTGTTAGCTCTGCAATTTACATCTTTATGTCCAAAATTATTACATGCATAACATAAACCAAAAAATATAGTTTGATACCTGGTAGTTGAAGATCTTATGAAAGGAGGTGCTCTTATGAATCCTACTTCTTCTTGAGGCATGTCTATCTGTTGCTGATTCTGAAATTTGAATCTTCTCGGTGGAGTGTCCCTGTAATCTTCCTTATATATCTTTTTATCCCCTTTAATTTTTTCTGTATAAGTTTTTGGATTTGTTTCTTGCTCTGTTGTTTTGGAGCATGATACCTTTTCTTTTTAATTGTATCCAAGTCCAGACTTGTCAAGATAATATTTTTTACTGTTGATAATGTCATCCAAAACTTTTGAGCTATTCTGCATATTTTTCTTTTGAATATCCTTTCTTAGTGTGACAATATCTGCTTCCAGGTTTCCAATTATCCTGTCCTTTCCTTCTAGCTATTCTTTGAGTGCTTCCTCAATTCTTTTATCTTCTTCTATTTGAACCTTCAATTTTTTGATCATTTGTTCTAGTTCTTGAGTGTCTTTTTTCTTATCTAGTTATGCTTGTAGTTTCTTGTTTTTCTTCTTTTCTCTTCTGATAAATTCTATGGCACTCATTAATTCTTCTTGGAATTCAACTTCTGCCTCTTCAATTGCTTCTTCATATTCTTCTTCGGAGTCTTATTTATCAGAGTCTTCTACTGCCATGAATAAAACTCTCTATGTTTCACTGTCACTGACTTCATCTTCATCTGATGATGAGATGTCTTCTTTGGTGCAAAAGTTTTTCTTGAAAACTTTATTTGAAGTTATTTTACCTTTATATGTTTGTCTGTATTTTGAGTGACCTTCATCATTTCTCTTTTTCTTATGAGGACATTTGTTAGCAAAATGACCAATATCATCACAATTAAAACAAATTAAAGGAAGCTTACCTCTGTACCTACTGTTGGTTCCCTTGTGCAGTCTTTTAACGAAGTTGGACACTTTTTCATCATCTTCTAAGATGTCGCTGCTGCTGCTATATTCTTCTTGTTCCTTTTTCTTTTTCTTTGATCTTTTGGATGCTTTGAAGGCTGCTTCTTTTACATCTGGATTTTCCTGTTCAGCTCTCATCTCATATGCTATGAAGATTCATGCAGTTTTTCCATGCTTATTGAGTTTATATCCGATATTTCTTCTAGTGATGATATCTTAAGGTTGAATCTCATAGGAAGAGATCTTAGTACCTTTTGAACAATTATAGATTCTTCGATTTCTTCTCCCAATTCTATGATTGCATTCATTGTTTCATTGACTCGTAAGAAGTAGGCTGTGATATCTTCATCTTCCTTCATTTTTAGTTGTTCGAACTGACCTCTGTAAGTTTGAATCTTTGCTTCTTTGACTTTTGAATCTCCTTCATAAATATTTCGAAGCTTGTCCCAAATCTCTTTAGTAGATTCACAATGTGCAACTTTGGTGAATACCGTATCCCTGAGACCATTCAAAAGTGCCTTTATGGCTTTGGAATTATTCTCACCGAGTTTCATTGCTTTGTCATTTGTTGGTGGAATTGTTGGTGTTGTGTATCCATCTACAATTGATTACCAAACTTGAAATCCCCGTGCCTGTATATATGCCTTCATCCTTATGCACCAAAAAACATACTTTTGTCCATCAAACTGTGGTATTCCATTTTTATATGAGTTGGAACTCTCCATGATCTACCTTTCAATGGTTAAACTGATTTCTGAAGGAACCTGCTCCGATACCAATTGTTGGATTACTGAGAGGGGGGTGAATCAGTAATAGCATAATTATAATCCTTTTTCTTCAAATGTCATATCAATGTAGAATTATTATCCAATAATGAGCAGTAAGAAATAAACAATCACACACATACATAGTACACTAGTGTTTTAAGTGGAAAACCAAATCGGGAGAAAACTAAGGAATGTTTTTTCTTATATGTCTTGAAGAATTACATTTATTGGTGTTAATATTTCAAAATCCCACCCAGTTACAGTCTCGATGATTTTTCAGTCAAATTTAAATGCTAAATTCAGTTTCAGCACTGTTTCAGCATATGCTACAGCCTGGTGTTTCAGCATCTGCTCACAGCGGTGTTTCAGCATCAGCATATGCTACAGCCTGGTGTTTCAGCATCTGCTCACA
>ML786831.1:76371-108878 GCA_009831015.1 Picea engelmannii | reverse complement strand
TTATTATTTACCTTTTAAAATCTCTTAAACCACTTTGACTACTTTGACCTTTTGGGGCTTCTAGATGACATATGAGGGTCCTCCAACTTCGTAAGGCCATAACTCTGAAACCGTGAGGAGTTATGTGACGTTCTACATACCACTAGAAATGGAATGAAATGTACTATCCATATAGAATAGTATTATCTGAAAATATATCTTAAATCATACCATTACCCATCAAACAAACTTGGGTCCATTACCCAAACCTCGGATCTCCAACTTCTCATGGCCATAACTCTCTAACCATGAGGAATTATGTGACATTCCACATACCACCGGAAATGACATGACAAGCAATATCCATCTAGGATATTTTCCCTGACAAATTCACTTTCCTTCATCTCATTATTCCACAATTAATCATGGGTTATCTTACTCCACAAAGTGTCTTCCCATGAGGGCTTTCACCATAAGGGGACCACTTTGGAGTTCATCCATATTTACTTCTTATCAACCATGACAAAACAATAATGAGTCATATTTACATCAAAAAATATTGGGTCAATTACCCAAACCTTTGTGCTACGGGGCTTTCTTCAAGGGTTAACATCAATGACAACCAACCTTAATCAACAGTATGTACTCGGGAAGAAAACACTTTGTCCGCGTACATACATAACTATGGCCAAAAAGTCTCGTGTACCTAAAAAGCTTGGAAAAGTTTTAAAATGCAAGGGCTAGCTCCCTTTTTATTTTCCATGAAACTTGATGTATGTCTAGAGGGATATGGAACATGAGGATATTGATATACTGGTCGATGAGGACCCTGCTTCCATTGCCACATTGAAACAATGTGGGTTGTGGAAGTTCTTTCGGTGTCCATTTATGAGGGAACAACCTAGGATACTGAATTCCCTGGTTGAATATTGGCATCCAAATGCAGAGGCATTCATGATAGAGGGACAATCGTTGACTCCAACGACTAAATACATTTACTTCTTAACTGGCCTCTCGAGGAGAGGGGAACCAATAAATATACGGACATTTCCCCTTGGGATTTTAAACTTCGAGGACTATATCCGGATGTACTGTGAGGCCGACATTGAGAAGGTAGGTTCTCAAGTGCCAATTCACAAGATCACCAGTTTGTCTCTGAGAGTGATCTTGTTACTTATTGGGTGGATTACTGGATCTGCAACCCTTCACCAGGCTTCTCGGGCACACATGCATTGTGTCATTCAGTGCCAGGAGGCACATATATACGACTGGAGTACAACCATGCTCACACATATGAAGAGACAATTGGCATAGTGTCAAGAATGCAACAACAAAAAATTTGGGTTCGACACTATTCTTTGCTTTTTCTTCTTCGATAGAGTTCTCAGTCTAAGTCCTAGAGAGACTGTGCGAGGGCATGTGGCCTCCTTCCTAGTAGTATGTATATGGGCTTCATTGTTGCCATGACAGGGGGGAGGGAGGAACATAAAGGCCTTCAACAGAAAAAAAATTGACTGGTGAGCATGATAGATTCCAACGATAGAGGACTACCCCTATGCTGGAATCAACTTTTCTAGGGATCCGGACATGCTCGTGCCTCCTAGAGAGGAGCGAGGAGAGATAGGTAACATGTTTTTTAAAGTTATTTAATTTTTAATTGTTTTTATATATCTCTTTTTTATATATGTATCATAGTACTGACTTTTATGTATCTTTTATGTACATATTTGGGACCAGTGCGTCCGACGAACTTCACTAGGACTCGACGACGTCCTCGGCTAGAGGCGGGACCAGCAGCAGTTGGTGGACCAAAAACCATAAGGGGACCTACAGCCAGGGAGGCTAAGAGATTTTTGAGGTGGGTGGAGTGCAACCTGACTGTGCTCACTCGTATAGTACCCATGTACGAGATGGAGGATCTCCTACCTTCTATGCAGGCTCATGTAGTGGGGGTGCCATGGACTAGGGTCCAACTCTTTCGGTGCTTAGCCAATGTCGTTGTTCACTATGGAAGGGCCAATAGGCCACGAGCTTAGATAGGATAGACTTTTATATGTTGAGCGCACCTTTATATATTTTTGAGGGCATAAGCCCCGTGATGTATACTGAACCTTACTTTGAGGCATTCACACCCACCTATGTACTCATGATGCTTTTGATATATACATATATTTACATCTTATTCATATTATGGATCACGTTTTTTACAAGTGTATGTACATGTGTATGTGTGTGCTTATTTTTATGTGTGTGAAACATGCTATTCTAATACTTGATTAGCTAGAGTATCTGTCATTTAATTAAATCTCCTAGGAACATGGATATATGTAATTTAATCAAATTAACGTTCTAAGAGATGTACCCTAAGGAAACGTCGGTGCAAAGTAGGATCATAAACGTGGTAAAATCCATTTAACTGGGACACAACCAGCTGAGCATATAAATAGACCCAAAGGTGAGAAATGCCATGCGACAAAGCGTCACGAAGAAATTCTATCACTGTGTTGTAATCAGTGACATTGTTTGTGGTGTCACCTAGAAAAATACCTCTGGAAGATAGATACTAGCCTCCAAGTGTGAAAATCACCCACACTACAGAAGCAAGCCTCCAAGTTTGTTGGCTAGCATCGTCTGTGAACCCAAAGAACACCTCTAATTCACTTGACATCTGCCACAGTGAAGAGAAGACATAAATAACTACACGTCCATAAAATTAAAAGACAAAAAAATGTATAAGAACTATACATATGTACAAGAATTCACCCAGGCGACCAACCTAAGAGTAATACTTCTTGAGGTAGAGCCCGTTTCTAGGCTCCGCCAAGGAATTTCCTTCAAATTCAACCAGACGGTAAGCACCCTTCCTTAAAAACTCTTTCACGATGAAAGGTCTGAACCACATGGGTTTTAAATTGCCTTCCCCTAGGGGATGTTTGTCTTGATCATATACTAGCACAAGATCGCCTTCAGAAAAAATTTGAGGATGAACGGACCGATTGTACTAACACTTGACTAGTTTCTTATGAGTCTCATTGGTCGACACTGCATCATGACACTGCTCGAGATATAATAGGCGTTTCGCAAGCGGTGAAGTCTCTAGCAGTAATTCCACTGCCAACTTTAAATATAAGATCTGGCACTCAATAGGAAAGACTGCTTCCAGCCCATATACGAGTTTAAAAGGTGAGAAATCGGTGGCAGTATTTACAGACATTCGGTAGGCCCACAACTCTGAGTACAACATCAAATGCCAATTTAACTTGGAAAAATTGATCGTTCGTTGAAGAATAGTCTTGAGAGACTTATTCACATCTTCAACCTCACCATTTTCTTGTGGGTAGTAAGGTAATGAATGTTCTTTCCTCAACCCAATATTTGATGTTAACTCGTTCATCATTTTGTTTTGGAAGTGACTTCCATGGTTAGTGACAATCTCCTTCAAGATTTTGAACCTTGCTACTATCTGGTTAAAAATGAAAAGATTCGTTGTTTATCCATCATTGTTAAATGTTCGCATAGACTCGACCCACTTCGTGAAGTAGTCTACCGCTATGATGATGTAACAATGCTCCCTAGATGAAGTTGAGTAATATGTATTAAATTCAATCCCCCACTTGGTGAAAGGACCAACAACAATGACAGGAAACATGGGAGCAGGACGTGCCCACATCTTCCGAGAGAAGATCTGACACGGGTGGCACTTCTTGACTGACTCAACGCAATATTTGATTAACGTAGTCCAAAAGTAATTGGCTCGTAGAATATTTTGGGTTGTTTCCATCCCAAACAAATGACCACCACATGCTCCAGTGTGGCAGTTGTTAAGAATGATCTATGCTTCCTCATGTATAAGGCACCGGAGAAGAATGCAATCTACACCTCGACGATACAAAGTGTCATCAAGTATGAGATAAATTTGTTCCTGATGGCGAATTCGTCGACTCTCGTCATGGTAAGTAGAAATAGGGCACTTCAAAGTCTGGAGATAGACTAGTATATCTCCATACCAGGGGTCCGAAGATGTGATTAGAAAAATATCTCCTTTGATAGGTGATTCTTCGTGTGTGACATCACTAAATTCGACCGAAAGTTTCGAAATAAGTTCCGCAAAGACCAATAACTTCTTGGATTTCGCAGAAACAAAATCCAAGTCAAATTCCTAGAGGATTACAATCCATCTACTGATATTTTTTCCAATGACCCGTCATGTCAACACATAACTAAAAGGGTTCACAATGACAATGACAGTAGTCTTGCAAAGTAGAATGTAATGATGGAACCATTGGACAACATACACTGCTGCCAAATCAAGCTTATCAACATGGAAATAGTTGAGTTTCAGCCCAACCATGCATCGGCTCAGGTAATAAATAACATTCTCTTCGAGTAGATCATCCTCTCGAACCAATACCATGTCGATGGTTGACTCTGCAGTGGCCAGGTACAATAAGAAATATCTTTTATAATTAGGAGGCCGGAGCAGAGGGGCAGACATAAGAGTGTGTTTCAACGCTTTAAAAGAGTGTTGAGCGGCTTCGTCCCAACGAAATGGGACTCCCTTTTTCAACAAACGCATAAACCCTTTATTGATCTTGGCATAGTTTGTGACAAAACGCCGAAGAAAGTTTGATTTCCCCTGTAAGCTCTGAATATGGGGTATTGTGCACGAGGGAGGCAATTGAACTATTGCCTCAACCTTGAGAGGATCGACCATGATCGCTTTTGTTGAAACAGTGAAACCTAAGAGACGACCCGACATCACACAGAAACTGCACTTGTTAGGATTCAAATGAATCCGATAGTAGCAACATCATTCGAAGATTAGTCGAAGGTGTGTGGGATGATCATATCTCTTGTAAGAGCATGATGCTAGATCATCAAGATATGCCTCAACTATATGTCTAAGGTCATGGAAAGAAAACAACATGGCCCGTTGAAAAGTGGCTCCATCATTCCTTAGGTCAAATGACATCTTACGATACGCAAGCGTGCCCCAAGGACAAATAAAAGTTATTTTATGATGGCCTTCAGGTTTTATTTGAATCTGGTTATATCCCGAAAAACCTTTCATGAATTAAAATACCTCGCAGCCTGTGCATTCATCAACAATCTGATCGATGAATGGGGTGGGAAAATTATCTTTCAGAAAGGCCTTTTTCAAGTCATGGAATTCCATGCACACACGAATCATACCCTGTTTCTTATTAACCAGAATGAGGTTTGACACCCATTCCATCAACTCTACAGGGCAGATAAAATTGACTTAAAATAGTTTTTCTATTTTAGCCTTAATTGTTTCCGCTTTTCGAGGATTCACTAGCCAAAGCTTCTGTCAGACCGGCTTGGCATCAGGATAAGTCATTATTTCATGTTCAGTGATTCTTGGGTCTATGCATAGAATTTCCTCCTAAGACCAAGCAATAACGACATGAAATTATTTAAATAAATCTGTATAAATTCGAATCTCTTCAGGGGAGCAGTCTGCTCTGACAAAAACATTCTCCACGACACTAGGGGTTTTGGAGATATTTATGGGGATTGTTTTAGCGATACTCACCATATTACCTTCAGCATAAAATGCGTACATAGCCAGAGGATTAATAGGACAACACCTATCTCCAGTCATAGTTAAATCAAATTCACCTACCTCTGTTCTCCTTAACTCGGGGAGGAAGTAAGATCTATGATGGAGATCATCCCAAGGCCTGTCTAGAATAGTCAATGCCTCAAGAATTTCCTTATCTGATGGAAAGACTAGGTCTAAAGAATCTATAGTGGAAAGAGAACCTTTATCCCAAATAGACTTGAGAACTGGATCTAAAATCCTATGTGGGAGTCGAATCGGGGTCAATCGAAGCTTTCTAGACAATGTTGTACGCAACTTCAGTCGTGGACAAGGGAATGGCCATGCCAGAATTCCATGTCCCTTCCATCGAGGTTGATGGGAAAGGAATATTCCATGGATCGTGAAAGTAAGTCGTTCAAAATGATGACATTTGAAAAATTTCATCCCTAGGCTGGTCAGGGGTAGTCGATATAATCTTGGCATCGCCAGAAGGTGGTGGGTAATCGAAAGTACCCATCAACAATGGACACAAAACAACCCCTATGTTGATAGTGTCAGGTTGAGGATTATCAATAATCAGGACCATGGATGACCCCGATGAAGGGTTAGGATGGGAGAAAGACAATTGGTCAATGGTCACAATTTGACCCTCGTGTGGAAAAAACAAGAGCCAAAAGACAGTAGCAACCACTGCATGCATTGCATAGGTCCAAATCCTTCCTAAAAAAAGGTTGTAGTCGAGAGGCACATCGACCACTTCAACTTCGACACACACAGTCTTTCCTCCTAACTTCACGGGTAAAGAAGGAATGATTCCATGTGGTCTAAACGAACGATCATCGAATGTCGGCGACGAAGACAAAATGGGTTGGCCAATGGCCTTCCAACATGCCAACGACATCACATAAGTCAAGGTTCTCTTGTCAACCACCATACAGAAGATATTCCGAGTAAAATATTTTGTGGTGTAAGCCACTACTATTTGAAACGCAACGTGGTAAGAAAGACGAGGCTTCAAGTCGATTGGATCGAGAACAATCTCTCTCGGGTTACAAGTCTCTGCAGATCCCAAGGCAGATAACAGAGATTTTCTCTATGAAGGGTAGCTTTGGAGGACTTCCAAAGAATACATCATGCAAGGGGTTTGTGCCAAATATTCCACAACGAAGTAGTTCTGGGCAGCCCTCATGTTCGGATTATGCAAAGCTTTCTTGAACGCACCTTTGGGGATGTGTGTCATTGTTTCTCCCATCGTCTTCTCAATCTAGAGAGGAACTAGTGGGTTTGTGGTTTGTTTTCCCTTTTCGATAGATTCTGACATTCTGTAATCTCAAGGCATGGTCACTATATGATCTTCACATTTAAACATGTATACATTCATGACCGAGTTATTACCAGTAGACGCGGGGGGTCCCTGACTGCCCCCTTCCTCACTTGAGGATGTTGAACCTTGAGACATGTTTTTCCCATGTGGAAATGGGTTCGTCATCTCAACAGGTTGTTGTTGCACCAATATCTTCTAAGCCTCCACAATTCAAGGGAACAGGTGAGTTAGGTGGTCCTCCGTGCAAAGGTTACACAGATACTTCAAATTTCTCTTCTTTGTTTTTCCCCCACCAGCATTGTTATTATCCTTTTTGTCCCCTTTACCCTTCTTGTTCTATTTTTTTCTTTTTCCTTCAGGTTGTTGATTGGCCTTCAGGTTTTTCGACTTCACATTTTGTATGTCCGACATTTGGGCAGGGGGAACAACCGAACCGGAGGTTTGGTTGGTCCCAGTATGTTATATCGACAATTGTTGCAATTTATTTGAAAACAAATTAGTGGACTTTGCTTGTGTTAATCCCACAATACCATCGGCATGAGGTCCAAACTTTTGTTGGGCCTTGTCGAGGATGGACCATGGCACATCTGCCAAGGTATCATAGAGCATGTTGGACTGAGAGTAAATTAGTTCACGTTGTTGCGATCTCATTATCGCCTCCTCCTCTTAAAACACTCTAGAAGTTGCAACATCTTTGGATACAACTGGTACCAAAAACTTTAGGAACCATTCTAGCAATAAATTTGGAGGGACCTGTACCTTAATCAATCTCTTCCGACACCGCCATTATTGGATGTGATCAGAGATATGGTCGGCCTTAGTCTGCTCAAAGTTGGCCAGCAATTTAGTGTCGACGTCGTATCTCACGGGTAGATGGAAATGGTTTAGGAAGACCATCGTCAAGTCGTTAAAGTAATAATTCCTCAAGCAATTGAGCTCAATATACCATTTTGTGGCACCCTCGATAAGAGTGTGTTGAAAAAGATGCAACTGGATAGAGTCGTTTCGCAATGAGTTTGATGAGCACCATAGCTGGAAGGTTGTCACGTGATCACCTAGGTCTTCGTTGGGCTTGCCTTTGAATTTTGGAATATCTGAGGGAAACTTAGTTGGCATGGGGGGCCAACACGGATCATGAAAAATTGGGTTGTTGAGCAACCTTGACAAATATGGAAGATGTAGCGTTTCCAGAAATGATAGTTTGGGTTGAGTACTATGTACAGGAAAAAGGGTTCCTAGATTTTGACTGGCACTAGGTTGCCAGGAAAAGTTGGATTGTTGGCCAGGGTTCTAGTAGAAACTGTGGCCCTGACCAGCGTACAGAAACTATGTTTGTTGGGATATCATCGGCTAACTCTAATAATTGGACGACACGGGTTGGGTGGGGATTTCTCCCTGCGTGGTGTTCCAAGGATTTTGGAAGGGGATGCCCCCAAGTGATCCGACGAGCATGGGTACTAAACCTTACCCGGGGTTCCATTGACCATGGAAGGGATTTCCCTCAACTGACATTCCTTGTGAGGGAACTGATCCCTGCCAAGGATTCCAATGTCTTTGAGAGGAGAAAAGTCTTGTACTTTACCCCTGTGTAGGAATAGTACCCTTCACATGGTTTTGTTGCCCAAAACCAAGGTTTCCCCTAGCTAAGATGACAGCCGAAGAAAATGTGTTTTTTCCAAACGTGTCGAACAAAGAGAACATCATGGATCCCACCACTGTAGTGTGAGATGAAGGTCCTAAACTACCTACTCCAAATGAGTTGTAGTTAGCATTTGACCTGATGGGTTAGTTAGCACCACTGTAAGGGATATCATTAAAGGGGACTGAAGTGCCCTCGGTAGACCATTGCACGAGAGCGTTTGAGCTCCCTGCGCCCAGACCCATGGTCTGTAGACTGGAATAGGTAAGGATTGATTTTGAATTGAAGTCAGGAATCCCATATGAGAATAGAGGGCCCGTTGTACTCTACGTAAACGGAGCAGTGTTCGTCTCCGAAGACAGTATCGAACCACTGCCTGAGTTAGAGGGAGTCGATAACACTGTGGTCTGAACTAGCGAAGGTGGGTTAGGAGGAAAGATACCCCCTGTGGTAGTAGCCGAAACGGAAGTATGAGGAATCCCGAATGAAGTAGAAAAATTTTCTTCCATGCATGCTTATAATACTAACTGACACTTGAAATATGTCACCTTAGGAGGGACAACTTGTACTAAGATTGGCGTCGACAAGTCAGTAATCGAAGGGTTGGCTAGCCTGAGAGGTTTCTCTCCAAGGTTAGAAATAGTAGGTTCCTCGGGAGTCGAATAATATCCTCTCAGAGCAGGCTCGGGAATATTTTCCTATGGCCTGGTCGCTTTGAATGACCCTTGTTGGTCAAGTCCTTGTCATAACGGTGGTGGAGGTGGCTCTAATGCAACCAGTGGTAGGACCTGAAGCCTTCATGATCAACGAAACTCTTTATCTTCCACTTTGTGAAAATATCAGTTGAAACAGTAAGGCTTAACTAGCATTTTAAAAACCAAGCACACACTAGAAAAAATCCTATAACACAAATCAAGCGAACAACTATCTAGTAGGAAGAACAGTTACGCCAACCAACACTAGAAAAACTAATCGATGCAAGTGAAACTCGGACATGGAAGCACCCTCTAGGTATACTCTGTGAAGTGTGACCCAACGTCTGTCCTAAGTACCGTGGAATACCCCCACAGTCACCCGTGTAAGTCCCTAGAATATGGGAAACTAAATTTCCAACTCGCAGTTAGTCACCTGGAGGGTACAGTCAACAGTTGGGCGGATCGCAATGAGCAGGATAATAAGTTTGAAACCTATTGAGGTTATTGAAAGAAAGTGGTTTGAAAGACAACAGAGGATATCGAATGGATTCGAGGTCAACGAAGCTCCATAGGAAAATGCAGTAAGAAGTATTCCCATGATAGATCCTCAATATGCATTCCCCACTACGTTTAGTCTGGATTTGGAGGGGTTATCTCTGCTACCTTTCCTCATGCGACCTCGTGTTTATCCTCTGTGTTAGAGGGGGGTCCCAGATAACTTTTATGAAACTGGACTTTAACACTCCCTAAATCTGACTCCAATGTTTGTTTAACGACCTTGAAGAGTTTCCTCTCCAACCTAATTCAAGGCCCTAACCCTAAACCAGTTGGTTGACCCTACAAACATAAAAAGTATAATTAATTTTAGATTTAGCATTCTTTTAATGGATTTATTTACTCAAGGGATATGGCGGTGAAACTAGTGATGTTATAAGAGACGAAAACAAGAGGAAAAAAATGAAACTTGAAAGAAAAATTGCTTCTAATCAAAAGCAAAGTTTTACAACAAACTCTTTGTAACAAACTTTTCTTTAACTAACTTTTTCAATATCTTTGAAAAGAAGACCTAAAATGAATTTTCGCTTGACTACAAGATACTTATGTTTCAAGAAATCAATAAAGAACTTAAAAAAAAAACTCTTTTTCCTTTTTAGAAAATAACCAACTCTAGCTACTTTACCAAACTGAAAATTAAATTTTTTTTTTTTTTTAAATTGCTTCAAACGGAAAAAACTAAAATAAATATTTTTCTCTTTTTTCAAAGAAAGTGAAAGGGGTAAAAATAACACTAAGACAAGATTGAAACAAATATTTGGCCCACTGTGAATCGTAGGGAATCACTAAAGAAACCAAAAATGAAGATCTATAAATCACAAGCTTGCTTAAAACCCTTTCAAAAGTAAGCACAAGAAACTAAAAAAGACAAGTAAATTGAACTTGAAACCCAGGCTATGACTGTAAAACAGAGACTTTAGAATGAAACAAGAAACCCTGAGAAGTATAAACCTCAATCAGGAAATAGGTTGACTTCCTCTTTTCAAAAATATTCTTGAATCAGAGACGTTGGTTGTTACTTCAGCGACCTACGTATGTACGCGGGATGTTTACTGAGTAGAGCGCGTATGTACGGGGGATGACTCAAGACAAGGCACCTACACCTTTGTATCCTTCCAAAAAAGAAAAGAACAAATATACTCATAGAGCAGGGAAAAATGGTATAATGCCTGAAGGTGACCAGGATCCCTTAACAAACTCATAAAACTCGACAGAAACTTGAAAGGCAAACAAAACCAATCAAACAACCCTAAATCCCCTAGAAACCCCTAGAGGATTCCCCAGTATGGTCACCATTTCTGCTAGAGGGAAAAACCCCCCTATGACTACACCAGGGTTCAAAATGTAGGCAGATCGATTAACTGTTTAAAAGTCAATTAATTCTCTATACTACCCCAAACATAACAAAAATCATATGAAGAAAGCAAGGAAAAGGAGATCGGGTAACTATACATCTAATCCCACTTCTAATGATGACCTCCTCATGCTCAGAAGTTCCATCGACTGCATGCATCCTCCCAGGGTTGACCTGCATCAGAATATTGAAAAACAGAGAATGAAAATCATGCTATTCCATATATAAGTTAGGGTTAGATGTTAGAATGTCAAGCATAAACCAATAAAAGTATTCAAGACACCTTCATTTGGGACAGGAAAATGTAATTATTTTATTAATAACACAATGATTATACGTTTACAATGAAAGTTGACTATCGTTTCACGAACCTGGTCCGGGCTCCTCTTCACCAAGCTCCAAGTGCACCTTGTATGAAATTCTCCTCTCAACCTTTTGATCTCTTCTTGGGAAGTGAATGGGTTCTGATGGAGGAAGAAGGGGCTCATGAGGGAAAGTTGAGGCAATTCTCACAAAATGAAGCAATATTTTGGGTAAGGAGGGGAAGTGAAATCAGGCAGTGTTTCATTTCTCTTATGCTTAGATTTTAAATGAGACCCCAACATGTCCTTTTATATGAAAAAATGATGGTTATTCGGTTGGGTGACGGGCTATAGTAGGTGGATTAGTTGGGAAACTATCCAATAGCCCATAATCTCAACAAATTCCTTGCAAATATTTATTTTTTGCAACTTTTGCAAGTATACGCAGGTTTTAATGGTGCAACATGCATATGTACATGAGCTATAGTGGTGCATAAAGTGTATGTACGCGGGAAATAATGGTGCAGGGCGCATACATCTTCAAAAAAAATGGTTTTTTAAGAATAGAAACTCAACAGTGCTTTGGAAAAAAATGCAAGTAAGAGGGCCAAGGCCAAATATGCATGTGTAGAGAAATTTAGTCTTATAACACCTAGGATGACGCAAAATTGTAGGGGAGGGGGAATGTAACATTCCCACTATAATCCTCAGTTTAATTAATTCTTAATGTAGATATATTGTGTGGCTATGACCAAGCGATGTAATATGTGAATTGTATTTGTATGTTTTAATAATAAATGAGATGTTAGCTACTAAGGGAACATGGACATATATGGGGGATGAATTAATCCACAAGAGAGGGGAGAGTCTAAGAGAATGGTCAAGAGGGGGTCCAAGGGAGAATTACCCATGAATATTAATCTAGCCCATTTTCCTAAAATTGTTATTGATACATGAACCTTCTAATTTTTTATTGAGTGTTCCCAAAGCCAATCAATGAATACATGTAAGAGGGTGGGTGTGAGTGGTCACATACTATAGTTATTGGGCACATGGGGGATGAGTACAATCATCTTGGGGAAATGTGTGAGTCAAGCAAGTAAGACAAAGAGAAGAAAATGGCATGGGTGGCTACAACAATTTTTACACAAGGAGTTTTTGTGCATGAGGAGGAAGGAGAGGGAAAGGAAGAGAGCTTGGAGTTGGTACATCCATGGAGGGTGAATTCTAGAGCATGATGGAGCCTATATGGAGCATTTTGGAGATGAATATTGAAGAGGTAGGATGTCAGGAATGAAGAGTGAACTCATGAGTGAGTTGCACTAAAACAACAAGTGTTTGTTGTTGTTGTTAGTAGTTTTTCCTAGTAGTGAATTCCCTTGAGTTCCCAACTAAGATATTCCTAGCTACCTTTGCGAGAGAGATCACGATAAATGAATGGGACACTTGAGAGACTGAGATCAGTGAAGGGGTACATTCATTTGGTTGGGTAGGTCAAGAGGAAGAGAGTTGGTGGAAAATCGATATAGTTGTCGAAAAATACCAGTGGGTTGTTGTAACATCCCCGGCCACCCACAGGTCGAGGTATGCCACCTTCAAGCCCACCCTTGGAATTATTTCTCTTACTGATACCTTTTTAAATTAATAAGTACGCATAAAAGAAAATATCTAACAACATGTACAACAATAACCATCAAGCATGCATTTTGTAAAGATTCAATTAAACGATAAATAAATACACAACAGAATACATTCATATACAGATAAATAATACCATAACAAAGAGCACTTATCTTTATAAAATAAGACACCAACTGGATAGAGACCAAGGACGTTCCACCCAACCGTAGAAACTACTGCTCCAACTCAACAAAAGTGTCAACCCTGAGCCAGTGCTATGAATCAACAAGGACGGTTCTAGAGTGTTACTTGGATTCCCGAACCAGTCAACACTCAAGCTCTCACAGGATTTCCCAGCACTCACAACAATCCAAGTACCCAACTCTATTCTACCCAGCCTGCACCACCCAAGAGAATGGACCTCCACCCTTCCCTGCCATGAAGTCCCTCAGGAAGTCCTTCTCCTTCCATGGTTCCAGTGCAACTGGTCCAGAATCTCAATGCTGGAACTCTCAGGACTCGCAGCTATGAACAAATATGGACACAGGCCAAGGCATCTCAAGCATGCAGGCCTCAAGTCATGGTTGGATTACACCAGTGACCACTATAGCCAAAAATACCATGGCTACTCTTCGGCAGTTTGTTTCCCTTTCCCAATCCAAGACGTGGATGAGGATGGATCAATGAGTAATAGGTAAGGATGATATGAATGAACAAGTGATCAAGTGAATGAATGCATGAACCAGTGAGAAAGTGGACGAGCGAGAATAAGTGAATGAAGGAGTGAAGGCACAATCAACCAACCCCCAACAACATACCAGGGGAAGTTTTAAGTATTTCATGGGGAATAAAGAACCTCCTGGCCTTCCTCAAGAAGATCACATAACTAATCCACTCCCTTATACAAAAGGGTAAATAAAATAGAAAATAAACATGTATCCCCTCAATCCCCCTCTCTTGTGGAATCATAGCCCCCTATAACTCTAGTCCTTGTCCATCTAACATCCAGTGATGTATTTATTATTAATAATGATCAAAACATTACATTTCTTGGGCACACTGGCATTTTAATAATTGTTTGGGCACTCTAGCCTCTCAACATTGTAACAATATATTATTTAAAATGGGGGTTCAAAACCTAGGGTGTTGCATCCCCTCCTCCTTATTTTGGCACTGTCCTCAATGCATGTACAAAATAGAGATCAAAATCTCAAAATTTATTCAAAAATCTACGGGTACTCTGCTCGCATGGAATCTTCATGCTCCTAGGTAGCATCTTCAGGACCGTAGTAGGTCCACTAAACTTTTACCAACTCTATAACTCGATTCTGGAGCATTTTGACCTTTTTTTCCAATACTCGCACTAAATGAACCTGAACGTCTCCCTTTGTGTCTACCTGAATCAGATGCCAATCAATCACATGGTTAGGATCATGTACATATGTATTTAGTAAAGAGACATGAAATACATTATGTGCATTCATGGAAGCAGACAGTGCAAGCATGTATGCAACTGGCCCTATTCTTTCCAATATTTCAAATGGACCACAAAATTTGGCTACCGGCTTTTTACACTACCCAATTTCAAAGAGATTTTCTTGGGCTTCACTTTCATAAGTACATGCTCCCCTACTTTAAATTCTCTAGTTTTCATGTTCTTATCTGCATAAACTTTCTTTCTATCCTGAGCTGCCTTTAAATTCAGCCTGATCTTAACCATTTGGTCTTCCATATCCTTGAGAAACTCTGGCCCAAGTACCACTCTATCTGTTGGGTTGTCCCAGCTCACTGGAGTATTTCATTTCCTACCATACAAGGCTTCAAATGGGCTCATTATCAATGAATCTTGATACCCATTATTATATGAAAACTCAACCAAGTGCAAGTAATATTCCCACTTAGATGGCTTATGCATCACATACATTCTCAACATATATCCAATTACTCGGAACCCTCTCTGTTTTCCCATCTGACTATGGATGGTATGTTGTGCTAAAGTTTATATTTGTACCAAATCATTTAAACAATCCCCTCATGAAATTGGAGATAAAATTTGTATCTCTGTCCGAGACAATTTTCCTAGGTATCCCATGCAACCTAAAAATCTCTCTCATGTAAATTTCTGCAATATTAGCCGATGTATGGGTTGTTTTTATAGGAACAAAATGAGAAGCCTTTGTAAATTTGTCAACCACCACCATGATTGAATCATGTTTCCTTGTTTTCCTAGGTAATTTAGTTATGAAATCAATGGTTATCACTTCCCATTTCTTCTTTGGGATTGGTAATGGCTATAGCAAACCCGTTGGGTGCCTATGCTCAGCCTTCACCTTCTGACATTCTATACATCGAGCGATGTAATCAACAACATCCTTTTTCATTCCCGGCCAAAAGAATTGTCTTCTTACTACTACAATAATTTTCTGGTAACCCGGATGTCTAGCATAAGGAACATCATGCATTTCCTTCAATACAAAATTCCTCAGTCCTCCGGAACTAGGAACATAGATTATATTCTTATGCATGAGTAATCCATCTTCATTTATCTCATACTCCTTTATTTTATGTTGTACATCTCCTTGCTGTAAGATTTCCTTTACCTGTAGGTAATGTTGATCTGTAACAAGATCATATAAAATTCTGATCTTCAAGTATGACTGATGCATACTGACAATAGTATCATGCATGAGATGCACTCTTTTGCGAAGTTCATCATCAACTTTATTCTCTTTTCCTTTTATATGCTTGATATCGAGTTCATACTCACTTAAAAATTCCAGCCATCTTGTTTTCCTGGCAGTCAAGGTTGGTTGTTCAAAAATATACTTCAGGCCAATGTGGTCTATCCTTAATTCAAATCTCTTCCCCATGAGATAATTCCTCCACATCCTTAAGGAGTGGACAATGGCAGCAAGCTCCAAGTGTGTGGCATAGTTCCTCTCACGCTCCTAAATATTTCTAGACTCGTAACCAAAGACATGTCCATTTTGCACGAGGAATCCCCCAAGTCCTTCCTTACATGCATCTATACATACCAAAAAACTTTCATTTGGGTCAGCAATCTTTAACGCAGGTGCACTAGTAAGTAATTCCTTCAACAGATTAAAATTATCTTCACACTTAGGTTTCCATTCAAATTTAGCTCCCTTCTTTTGCAAAGAAGTGATGGGATGAGAAATCTTAGAGAACCCTACTATGAACCTTTTATAGTAACCAGCTAATCCCATAAAAAATCTGACTTCTGACACATTTCTGGGTGTTGGCCATCCTCTAATAGCTTCAATCTTCTATGTATCCAATTTTATGCCCTACTCTGAAATAATGTGTCCCAAGTAATGGATCTGCTTTAGATAAAAAGAACACTTACTCAGCTTGGCTTACAACTGATGTTATCTCAGCACTTGCAATACCAGTATTAAGTGATGTTCTTGCTCCTCTCCAAACATAGAATAGACAAGTATGTCATCCAAGAACACTATGACAAACTTATCCAAATAATTTCTGAATATGCCATTCAATAGGCACATAAAGATAGTTGGTGCATTGGTCAGTCCAAATGGCACCACCACAAATTCATAATGCCCATACTTGGTCCTAAAGGTTGTCTTATGAATGTCTTCTTCCTTGATTCTTACCTGATGGTATCTTGACCTCATGTCAATCTTTGAAAATATCTTTTCTCCTCTTAGTTGATCAAAGAGGTCATCAATTCTGGGTAGAGTATACTTGTTCTTTATAGTATACTTATTCAATTGTCTAAAGTCAATACACAACCTCAAGGTTCCATCCTTATTTTGACAAAGAGTATTGGTTCTCCCCAAGGTGAAACACTTGGACGTATGTACCCTTTATTCAACAATTCCTCCAACTGCATTTGTAATTCTTTTAACTCTGGTGTGCTCATTCTGTAAGGTGCTTTTGACACTGGGGCAGCTCCTGGAACTATATCAATAGAGAATTCTATCTCCCTTTTTGGTGTAAAACTTGGTATTTCTTGGAATACATCCTCGAATTCTTGTAGTATCGAGAAATATTCAAGGCTTGTCCCCTTTGTCTTTTTTGGCTCTTCCACATGGGCTACATACAATTGACATCCTTTCCTAAAACATCTCTTCAGTTGTAAGGATTAAATCTCCCTTATAGAGATGGGTCTTGGAAATCCTTTCATAGTGTTTTGTTTTCCATCTTCATCAAGACATGTAAATGTCTTGCTATGACAGTCTAGGACAACATGATTCTTGTCCAACCAATCCATTCCAATTAGAATATCATAAGATCCCAATGGTATGATATTTAGATCAGCATTTGTATTCACACCATTAAGACTTATGAAACATCCTTTGACCATATCATGGATTCTCCTTTTGGTTCTAGTGGCTAGCTGAACCAAACTTGATTTTCCAAGCTTACTTTTCTCCAAATGTAATCTATCCACTATTTTAGGATCAATGTAACAATGACTTTCTCCTGAATCAATTAAAATAGCAACAGGCTAATTTATGATCTTACCTTCCACCTTGATCATATTGGACTGGTACTCTGCTTGTCGATCATGTAAAGTTGCATAGATTCTTCCCATATCTTCGACTATTGTAGCCTCTTGGACGTTGTGCACAGTATTCACTTTCTCCTTTATGTGTGGTAAATCCTTGTACAAGTGATCTTCTTTGCATCCCCAACATTGGATAGGTGGTCTTCCTCGTTTTCCCAAGGGGTATTCTTTCTTGGATTCACCCTTAGCATATTGATCTTGATGATTTCTATTAGTTTCATTCCTAATGAAGGGAGGCGTGAATCCTTTCTTCCTCTGATCAGACTTCTCCTTGTTTTTATCCTTCCAAGATTTATACAAGGATTGTCTTCCCTAGACTTGCTCATACAAGTATTTATCCTTCCTGATGGCCTCAGTCAAGGTCTTGGGCTCATCAAACCTAATCTTTTCTTTATAAAAGGCTATAATTCCACTCAAAAACATCTGCATCTTTACCTTTTCATAGTTTATAAACCCAACATATTTTAGCAATCCCAAGAACTTCTTCTCATATTCTGCCATAGTCGTGGTGCCCAGCCTGAGTTCAAAGAACTCTTGGATTTTCTTGTCATAGAAATTATTTGAGAGGTACTCCTTCTAGAAATACTTCTTGGACTTCTTCCAAGTGATCCTATTCTAATTAATATGTTCAACTTGCTTTAGTTTATCCCACCACATTGCAACTTTCCCATGTAAATGTAGGTGGAAATCCTGGCTTCTAGGTTTGATGAATAGTTATGCAATTGAAAATACCTCCTAAGTCCAAGCAACCATGCTTTGAAATCATCTTCCCTTTCTTTTTCACCATCAAAGGAAGGTGGATTAAGCTTCCTCAGTTCTTCTCGCAAACTGTCCACCTCTTGTCTCCTTCTTTTTTGTCTAATAGGAGACACCTCTAGACTACTTATGGAATATTTGGATGCATAACAATTTATTTCTGAGTAAGGAGGTGAGTGGTGTCTATGAGTTCTGATGGCACTTCTTGAATAACCAACTATTCCACGATCCTCTCTTCTTTCACGAAACCTGACTTCTTCCTCTTGTTTTGAGTTTGATCCCTTCTTCGTTTTCCTTTGCAACTGATTTAAGCTCTTCACCACTCAAGAATTTATCTGAATTTTCTCTCTCATCAGTCTCTCATTGTCTTATTTGTAGATCTGCACTTCTATTTTTAGGCTTCTTATAGTTTCTATCAATATTTCCTACTCTCCTCTTTCCTTGCGTCCATTGGAATCTGTATTCACATTGCCAATTTTGGTATTCTGGCCTTCTACCTCCTTATCATGGTTGGAGGCTCCCTCTCCTTCTTCCATTTATTCAATATGCATTATGAGCTAATGTGCTTAAACCCATTAATTCTGAAAATTGTGCAAGCGACCATTTTGTTAGAATTAAGCATATGATAAACAAAATTTGCCAAACCATGTTACATGTCCCTTTTCTTCTTAATTCATGAAGAACATATATGTATCAATATGAACTGTATAACACTTCCATGTTATCCCTTAGCTTATACATAATTTAGTTCGTCACAGTTACTCCCTTCAAACAACTTCCCTAGGTGACCTTGGCTTGAAACCGGGGCCAAATCCTTCCTGGAACTTACTGTGTTAGAAAATTACTATATCAAAGATCATGTGGTTGAAAATTGATCGAGGGCTGAGATCAACGGTCAAAAATAATTGCGGGTTAAAAACATGCTCACTCTTTATCAGAGAGCTTTGTCCCCACAATATGAAAATCGCTCACCCAAATCTTATTTAAATCGTGGTCGTTGATCCTTTGTCCCGACGAGATCAACGACGCTAGAAAATAGTGGATTGCGAACTAGCACGTCCACTAATTTTTCCTCCTCTCCCCGCAATGATCCCTCACCGTCGATTTTCCGTTCACATATCGATAAATGTCTACGGGTCCTGCTACCTTAGCGCCTTGTTCCAATATCACACTGACAAGTGCTAGCTCCTTCCTCGCTTGTGACCTTGGGTTGTGACCCAGGGCTTACCCTCCTGGCACTTCACAACTTCAGAACCTTCATCCAGGACCAAATCAATGGTCCTCATCCTCATTGACGATCAATGATCGAGATCCACTTCAATAATTCGACCTTCGGAAGTCTCAAATTCCCCTGCTTGATTCCTCCAAGAATGATTTCACCCAAAGTTCACGATCTTCCGACGCGTGTCCTCCCGCAGATAAATGGATATGAATCACTTCGGCTCTTCGGGCTTTGAGAGTTTCAAACTCTTCGTCTTCACTTTCTCCCAGAGTTGTTTCACCTGAATTCGATGATCTATCAACATGTTTCTCTCACAGATCAACAATTGTGAATCCCTTCGACTCTTCAGGCTTTGGGAGTTTCAAACTCTCTCCCTTCACTTTCTCCCGTAGTGTCGACCCTTCGAACCACTGCGATATCTACTGCCGCATGTATTCTGGTATCAACGGTTGATATGTACTTTGGCCTTCGGGATTTCTCAACTTAATGAAAATTGTCACGTCTTTTTCCTCTGGAGTGCCCAGTCTTTGAACTGCACGATCTGTCACCACATGGTGAAATACTAGAAGCGAACACATGGCCCAATCAGGTGGGTGACATGTGTCACATTCTAACTAACATTTCAATCTTCCAAAGGTTCAAAACTCAGGGATACATGGCACACATCCCATGTGTCCATGTCATCCCAGGTGAAGTCATCATGCCCCACCACTTTGGCTCTTCGAGCTTCGGGAGTTTCCACACTAACACACTCCAATTCTCTCGAACTCTGAATTCCCGAACTGGCCAATCTGTCGACATGTGTCTCCCTTAACGAACGGTTTGGATTAACTATGGACTTCGGGGATTCAGAATATTTCTCCTTGCAAACTTTGTTCCTTCTGAACACTGAACTTCTAAACTAGTCGATCTGCCGAAACATGTCCCTTTTGATGAATGGTCAGGATGAACTCCGGGCTTCGGGACTTCGAGATTTTGCGCATCAACACACTCCATACTCCTAAATACTTACTAGATATGATAGTCCCTAACACTCTCGAAATACACCGTTCCATCTAACGATCGACGAGACTTCAGGACTCCGACCTTCGGCAGTTCAAGCTTTGCATGTCTACCAAGATCGTTGAAGCGATGAAGTTACGAAGTATATCATTTGTGCTCGGCCTCGATCGACGACTGACGATCAACAATCTATATCGGACGATTGGGACTTATCCTTTCCCAACTTCTAGTTTTTCTTTCATCGGACGACTCCTACTCACAAACCCTCCAATCCAACGATCCATATCTCTCTTGATCCCATAGTGGTGATCACTCCCGAATTCGAAAGGGACGGTCACAATTCTTCGATCCCTTACAAAGGATCTCCGACGTTATGGCTTCTGCGTGGACTCTACAACTCCATTCCTCCTGATATTTTCGACTTCATGGTCATAAATCAATATCAATCACAAGACTCTGACCAACAAATATGGCCCATATCAGCCCGGTGTTTCAACCAAAATCTCTGATACCAATCTATATCGTCCCTGGCCACCCATAGGCCAGGGTACACCACCTTTAAGCCCACCCTTGTACTTCTTTCTCTTATTGATACCTTTTAAATTAATAAGGATGCATAAATGAAAAGATCTAATGACATGCACATCAATAACCATCAAGCATGCATGTTCTAAAGATTCAATTAAATGATAAATAAATACACAACAGAATACATTCATATACAGATAAATAATACCATAATAGAGAACAACTATCTTTATAAAAGAAGACACCAATTGGCTGCAGACCAAGGACGTTCCACCCAACCATAGAAACTACTACTCCAACTCAACATCAACGTCACCCCTGATCGAGGGCTATGAATCCACAAGGACAGTTCCAGAGTGTTACTTGGCTTCCCGAATCAGTCAACACTCAATATATCACAGGATTTCCCAGCACTCACATCAATCCAAGTACCCAACTCTCTTCTACCCAGCCTGCACCACCCAAGAAAATGGACCTCCACCCTTCCCTGTCATGCAGTCCCTCAGGAAGTCCTTCTCCTTCCAAGGTTCCAACGCAACTGGTCCAGAATCTCATTGTTGGAAATCTTTGAAAAAAGATGGACACAGCCCAATGCATATCAGACATGTAGGCCTCAAGTCATGGTTGGATTACACTAGCAACCACTATAGCCAACAATACCATGAATACTCTTCGGCAGTTCGTTTCCCTTTCCCAAGGAAAGACGTGGATGAGGATGGATCAATGAGTGATAGGTAAGGACATGATGAGTGAACTAGTGAGGAAGTGAATGAACGCATGAACCTGTGAGCAAGTGGATGAGTGAGAATAAGCAAATGAAGGAGTGAACGAGCAATCAACCAACCCCCAACAACATAATAGGGGCGGGTTTAAGTATTCTGTGGGGAATCAAGAACCTTCTAGCCTTCCCCAAGAAGCTCACGTAACTGATCCACTCCCTTAGACAAAAGGGTAAATAAAATAGGAAATAAACATGTATCCCCTCAATCCCCCTCTCTTGTGGGATCATAGCCCCCTATAACTCTAGTCATTATCTGTCTACCAGCCAACGATGTATTTATTATTAATAATGATAAAGAAATTACATTTCTTTGGCATACTGGCCTTTTAATAATTGTTTGGGCACTCTGGCCTCTCAGCATTGCAACAATACATTATTTAAAATGGGGGTTCAAAACCCGGGGTGTTACAGTTGTGAGTGGACAATGGGAGACTACCCTCTTTTGTGGATTACTAGCCTCAAATCGAGGATGAATGGCTATTGATACTTGAAACAATCATTGTATGGTTGGGTGGAACTTTTGTCCCAAGTAGTTGGTTGCACAAACGTTCTCATAAGATAAGTATTTTATCTTGTTGTTGTGTTATATTATGTGTTTACTTGTTGTTTTTTTCTCTGAGTATGAGAACAAATTTATATGTTTTTATAATAGTGTTCATTAGTTGCATTTTATGTTTGTTTTAGAATGTTGTAGATGATAGTAACAATTAGCAGTTAAATTTGATTTAAATTTGTAGCTAGAAGCTACAGGAAATTAATCAGTTAGCATAAATTTTCTTTTTTATGAGTATTATACACCATAATGTCCCTCAGTTGGGATGGGGGGCATTACAATTGTAGCGGTTGGTCATTCGTGTGGATGATGGTCTCATTTTCCATTATATAGTGCTTCCACTTCTTGATAACTTGAACCAGGGCATAGATTTCCTTTTCATAGGTAGGGTAGTTGAGAACTGCCCCATGAAATATTTCAGAATGATAGCATACAGGACTTCCTCCTTGCATCAAAATTGCTCCCATGGCATACCCACTTTCATTTTTTTCCACTTGGAAATGATTTTTCAAGTTTTGTAATGAGAGAATTGGTGGTTACCTTATCTTTCTTTTTAGCTCATCTAAATCCTTCTGTCAATTCTTCCCCCACTGGAAACTCTCACCAATCACTATTATGGTGTGAAGTGGTGTAAATACTACTAAAAATGAAGCTATGAACTTCTTCAAGTATTGTGTTGCCCCAAAAAATCTCCTAAAATCAGTGAAAGTTGTAGGAACTGGTCATTTCATGATGGCCTCCATCTTTGTAGGATCTACCTTGAGTTCCCCTTCACCAATCACATACCTTAGATACACCAAAGACTATTGAGAAAACTCACATTTCTTGAAGTTAGCCAATAGTTCATGCTTCTTCATAGTATGTAACACTTGCATGAGATGTGATCCTCCTAGGTAGCATTATAAACTAGTATATCATCCAAATATATTATAAAAAATGAATCTAGATATGGGCATAATACATCATTCATTAGTATCATAAATGCGGTGGGTGCATTACATAAACCAAATGTCATGATCAACCATCCATACAAACCTTACCTTGTCTTGAAGGAAGTCTTCTAGATGTCCTCTTACTTGATATGTACCTGGTGGTTTTATGATTTGAGATCCAACTTGGTGAAATATTTTGCATGTTGCAATTGATCTAACAGATCATCGATCATGGATGGAGGGTACCAACTTTTTAATGTAATATTTTTAAATGTTTTGTAGTCAATACACATTCACCAAGTCCCATCCTTCTTTTGTACAATTATGATAGGTGACTCACAAGGTGAGGTGCTTGGTCAAATCACAGCATGTTCCAAGAGTTGTTGCAACTACTTCTTCACTTCATTTGCTTCCATAGAAAACCATCTATACAACCCAATATTTGGTAATGGGGAGTCTAGCAATAATTGTATCTCGTGCTCCACTTCCCTATAGGGCGGTGTCCCTTTATTCTCTTGGAACTCTCCTTTGTATTCCTGTAGAAACTACTCCAAATAACGTCTCTTCTCTTTAGTACACCCCTCCAAGGATTCCTTTACTCTTATCGACTCATTATCAGACTGATTTTCTCTGAAGAAAAGTAAAACATATTTCTTACTAGAACTAATCGATTTATTGGTTTGATTGGAACTTACCAATGAGATCTTTGACTTACCTTTATGTGTGTTGATGATGTAAGACTTCCCATCCTTGATTAGTCTATATTGGTTGGCTCTTAGAATGAATATTTAATCCCTCATATCTCTTCATCCTTTTTTAACCATCCCAATGGATATGGGCTAGGATGATCATGAACCTCCAATCTAAGATTGCTGACCAAATTTGCTACTATGATATTAGCATGTGAACCAGAGTTGAACAAGGAATCTATATTGGTCTTCTTGACCTAGATCTTTATGTGGAAGAGTGTGGTCATCTCCTTCTTTTCCTGGTGATGAAGGCTTCTCAGATTCACCTGTTTTTTCACCGATGTGCAAACAATATTCTCATCCACATTGGAGCTAATTTCAATGTGATTGCTCGAATTTGTGGCTAGAATATTCTTTCTCTTTGCATCCTTCTTGCAGTTCTTCAAGTTCAACTCTGGATGTAGTTTCCAACACTTTTCCTCAGTGTGACCATTAGTATTGCAATGGTTACAATGGTTTTTATGATCTGTGCACTGATGTGCAGTGGGTGTTGTCTTCTTATCCTTTCCCCCTTTCCACTTCTTCTTCCCCTCCTTGGAAGCTTCCTAGTTCTCATTCTGTTCGGAACCGCTTGGCTACCCTTTCTTGTGGCCCATGTTTTATATATAGTGTTCTTGTATACATGCCTCATCCATTGTCCTTATCTTGAAAAGCATCGATTTATTTCATATATGGTTATGTATACCCCCCAAGATACTTGAGGAGTACATATAAGTTCTTTAGAGAAATACCCAACACGATGACCATCTTTATAAAGTTGGTGGTGTACTCTTGTACATTCCACCCTTGCTTCTTCCTGAAATAATGCCACCAGCTACATTGGTCCTCTTCATAATAGATAAGGTTGAATTGGGACTTGATGAGGGTTTTGAATTCCTCCAACCTAGTTGTTAATAGTGGCTCACCCTCTAACCGAATTTTTTTTGTATGAATTTCCCACCAATTTAAAGCATGTCCCTCTAACTTAAGTCTAGAAAATGTTTTCTTTTGTTTTTCATCTATATGGTGAATGTTGAAATAAAATTCTAGTTGTCGCAACCAATGATTCAATTTTAATGCATCAATCTCACCTTGGTATGAATTTATGTCCACTTTTGTTTCCATCTTGAGTAAATATTATGAATGATTTATGGTACTGGAACTCAACTGCTCTTTTTTAGGTTCTTTCCATGAATCCTTTTATGGGTCTTTTTTATCCCCTAGTTTCCTGTTTGATCTAATATCTTAGTTCAAGCCTTAAAATTCAACAAACTATTTAAACTTGCTTACAAGAGCAACCATGAGAAAGGAAATATTGTGAGATATGTCAACGACTTGCTCTTCCATCCTCAGAAATATCTCCTTTACTGGATCTCGAGGGTTGTTATGAATAGATTTGTCAGCCATAGCTAGGGTTCTACAACTTTCTTCTTAAACCAATTCCCATATTCATGTAAATTTCCACAAATACCCCAAGAAATATTTTTCTTATACCAATATGATATGTAAATTGTCGTGGATATTCCATTGTACAATTCGTCACAAAATATCTAATAAAACATTGAAATCTTTACTATGAAGGTTAATTTCCTTTAGATATCATACTCTTTATCATTGGTTTTCTTCTTAAAATCTATGAAATATATGAAAAGAGAAAAATAGAGAATAGAAATAAATACTTACACACCATCCACAATAAACACAAGATATAACCCAGGAAACCTAATACAAGAGAAAACCTAGCTAGAAGGTGAGGTCGCTCTACTCTCTTTTCTTCAAATGCAATTACAAAGAAATAGGAACTCTCTTTGGAATTTCCTTTGACACTATGGCCTATATGGATACTATAGATTCTCTCGTCCTCTGTTATGTTCTCAAAATACCACTCCTAGGTGCTCTTCTCAACTATGGAACACATGTGATGCTAAAGAATGAAACCCCTTGTCTTCCTAGCGACCCTATATTTAACATAGCCTAATAGCCATCTACGGGTAGGGTTTTGACTTCCTCAACCCTCAATTGTGATAAGGTTTCTTTTAAAATATTCTAGAAATTCCATACGTGGTTAGCCCCATATGCATGAGTAATGGGGGATGGCATGGCATCCACCCGTACCATAGTGGTCAACATGATAGGTCAATTACTTGCGAGAGGCATAAATTTTGCATACGATCTTTGATTGAGGCGTTTGACGCACCATTGGAAAGGTATCAGAGTGTAGAACATGGAATCTTTCTTCATTGGACCCAAAAACATGTTGTTTGATGCCTCAAAATGGCTCTGAAATATTTCAGACAATTTTTTGGGCTGAATTTTCCAAATTGGGATCGACCTCTAAATTGACCCTACAAGCTTATTCCTCCAATTTTTTCCACCTAAAAAGTACCAATATTGATAAAAAATTATATAATGATCCAATCTGGATCAGATTCATCACTAATGGACCATGATGCTCCATTTTCCCATTTATGCAATAGCATTTGTTCTCAAGCATGCCTTTGCTTACTCATTTAATATTGATTTTGATTATTACGTTATGGAATTGTTCCTTACATATATTCAAAGGATTGTATGTGATCAAGAAGTTTGTAAGACCACATATTGTGAGATAGAGATGTATAGGAATGTAAGCAGATTATTTGGCTTTGACATTATTTCCCAAGAAATGAACATTTTGATGCCAAGTAAGCCATTATAATTTAGAATTTTAATTAAGTGTTTTATTTGAAAGTTGAATTATGTTTTCTTTATTTCCTATTGTCCATTGTAATGTAATGTAATTTTTTTTCTTATTTGTTGTAGATGTTTGGTGGAGAAATTATGGTGTAGAGGCACCATCCTAATATAATTTTGTCATTCACGTGTTGAGCCAAACTTGTAGCACCTCAAGTTGTGAATTAGAGAATATTTGAAATAATACACATAAAAAAGAAGAATAGTTTGAACTTAGCAATTGCAATTATTATATTTGATGATCCCCTTAACATATTTATGACCCTCAAGGCTCATTAAACTTATTATGACCCTCTTACACATTAGATTTTCAACACATTGATATTGTTTATGTCCACTACAATTTCCAATGTCTATGAGTGATGTAACTTGAGAAAATCCTTGATGTGGATGTCATTTCCTTATAAAACATTAACATGTTGTTTGAGTGGAGGGTGGAGTATAGGACATGTATTATGGAGGAGGCACTTGAGTGCTTAGAGGAGTAGGAGGAGTAGAAATAGGCATATGGGACAAGGGAGGAGAAACAATAGTAGTCATGAGGGTAGAGGAGCACTTTGACAACATGGAGGATGATGTGGAAACCTTAGTGACACCTTCTATATTGATTGATACACCTACACCCACTAGTCAACGTAAGAGGGATGATGCATGAACTTCTAGTGGTAAATGAGAAATGAGTTTTACTTATAAAAGGAGGGGATGATAGTTTATATATATATATATATATATATATATATATAATGGGATGATAGTTGTCCAATTAAGGACTCAAAACTAGACAACTCATACAAAATGGCACGCACACACACACACACATCATTTTGTATGAGTTTTCTAGCTTCGAGTCCTTGATTGGACAACTATCAGGGTTTAATATCAACTTTGATTGATAATTTTCCATCCATTACATAATATATATCAAGGTTGTTTTCCATGTTTATGTGACAATACTCTTATTTGATGTTGTTGTTGGTTTAGATATTAAAAATATATTTGAAAAAATGAATTTATTTTGTAGTTTTTTAATTATTTGTCATGGTTTAACGATTTTTGCTAATTTTTTCATTGATTTTTTTAGTTCAAATGTCTAGACCATAAGTAATTTTTTGTCAATGTTAATGTTTTCAACCATGTTTCGATGATTAAGAAAATCAATATAATTTTGGATAATATTTTAAGATGATAGAATTGAAAATGTTATTGTGTTTTGAAATTGTATATATTTATAGTCTAAAAATAATCACAAATTAGGATTATTCTCCTATTGAAATATATATGCAAGATAAAGGTATTGAAATATATATGAAAGATAATACACAGGCATTTGTTCATTAGAGGAGGGAGATATAAGCATGTGTTCATGAGAGTTTAGGAGGAAGTGGCATCATACATGGAAGCATGCTAATGTAATAAAGAGATTCAAAAGGTTCCAAGAAGGTGATTTGGTGATGATTCATTTGAAATAAAGAGTATTATATTGAGGGAACCCATACTATGTGGGTAACATTGGATTATGTAGATTTAAGAAAATTTAAATATAATGTTTATGAAATGAAATTGTTAGAAGAGTTGGATATATTACAAATATTTTAATAAAAAATATTATATTGAGAAAATCCAAAAAAAAAATAAATACAATGTTTATGAAATAAAATTGTTAGAAGAGTTGGATATATTACAAATATTTTAATAAAGAATATTATATTGAGAGAATCCATAGTATGTAAATCTTGGATTATGTAGATTCAAGGAAATTTAAATACAATGTTTATGAAGTGAAACTATTAAAAGAGTTGAATATATCATCAATATTCAATGTAAAAGATTTTTTTGATATGATTTAAATGAAGTTGAAAATGATGAAAGAAAAAGTTGAATTTGATTGAATGAATTTATGTCAAGAAAAAATAACTAAAAGTACTTTTTATTTTTTTGGAAAGAAAAGATGTTAAGATGTGAGATACAAAATATAAACAATATTTGTTGAAGTGAACAAATAAACTATATGTTAAAAATATGGGGAACTTGGAGAAAAAGTACAAAAGATTATGTATGTGAAAAATTATGGTGGAATAAGTAGACAACAATGTATGCATAAAGACATAATGCCTTTTTCACCAGAAGAGTTTGATGTATGGTCGTCTAGATGTATGTTTGCTCCAAGCAACACAAAATAGAGTGAATAAATTGATGTATGGTCATCTAGATGTATGTTTGCTCCAAACAACACAAAATAGAGTGAATAAAGTTAGCATGCAGAATGAAAGGAAGGTTTGGAGGTAAAAACATGGTGTTTCCATGTAGAAGGGGAACAATAGGTGTAGAACATTGTGCATAAGGGAAAAAAATATAATTATCTATATATATAGGAAGATCAAAGGTAAGGGACAGGGAGCCAAACAAGTGATGATTTAATAGTGGTATTAAGTCAAGAGAGGGTGAAGGTGAATCATTGTAAGAAGGTAGTTAAGGTTGTAAGAATGAAAAATAAAGGTGTGTGAGATGAAGATGATTTGGTTGCTCTCTATAAGGAAGTAAGTCTCGAAGTGACTATGGAGGAGAGAAAAGTTTGCTTGAAAAACGAGAAGGAAAATAATTATCGTGTGAGGGTTGGCTGAAAGAAAGAAATCATAAATACAAAGAAAAAGAAAAACATTAAAAATGGCTTCAAACTTGAAAAAACAAAGTGACATTGGAGTGATTAGATACCCATGGAGTGATTAGATACCCAAGGATGAAGAATAGAAAAAAGAAAATATACCTAGAGATGGAAGATCTCAATGGTAAGGAGAAGGGTATGAGATTGCAGACCCCGTGAAAGGGTATAAGGCACAAAGGGTGTAAGATGTGAAGAGGAGTAAGGGCATAAAGGGTATAAGTTTTGTAGAAAGGAGGAGTCAAAAAAAGAAGTTAAGGAAGTCTAGTTCAGATAGTTAAACTAGAGTGGTGTTAGCCATCCTATCTCAATTCAACTCCCACTAATCACATGCCTTTTTTTTATAGTTATATTTGACTTTGCAAATAGTTGTTCCATGTGGATAGCCCAATCGGAGGCAAAGGGGGTGGTTAGAGGTATAATAATTATGAGGTATAGGTGTGGGGTTAGTAGCGTTTAGAAAACAAAAAAATATATATGTTAAATGATGCTCTAACAATTTGAAATTTGAATTGACTTTTTCTTCGAAATGGATTTCGTATATGAAACACTATCAAGCTCATTAATAACCGCTTACCTGCCACTTAAATCAATACTTAAAAATTAGTGTGACCAATGAAGACAACAAACTTTTCAGGTTAGTTGCTAACTTCATCACTCAAATAAACAAACTAACCAACTACTCTGACCAACCATGCCACGTGGACACCATAAATACCTATGAAACAAGAACATCAGACATTTCTGACCATGCCACGTGGACACATTAAATATCTATACAATATGGGAACAGGAAACATCAAACCTGCCCAGAAATGGAGTTACAACAATCTGCATTTATTATTATTTGATAATATCAAGATTAAAGAAGAACAAACATTGAAGAAAAAACACAAATCCTACCAATACAACTACCTATTCTTAACAAACGTAACAGACGTGTATATACATTCATGGCCGGCCATGTTTGGTTGGTGAACGCCACTTTGAAGAAATTTTGGTCAGAATTTCATTTTTCCAAGCTCATCTTTGGAGTTTGAAAAATCCTTGCATTTGAAATCTATTAAATCTCCAGCTGCAAACCCACATTGCAGTACAATTATCTTAATCTTTTTCATCGTAATAGAGGAACTTGCTCTTTTACCATGGCGGGGAGACCTTTCATTTCTGCAATTTTCTTGATCTTGGCGCTCGTCATGGGCATCAACGTGCTGGCCCAGACACCATCGGGTTCCACGGGCTGCACGAATTCCCTCAACACCCTTTCTCCGTGCTTCGGCTTTCTTACAGGCGGCAGCACTACCACCGTGGCTCCGGCGTGTTGCAGCGCCTTTGCAACAGTGGCCAGTGGTACATCGTCCTGTCTCTGTCTATTGTTTGGGACCAACACTCCATTGGGGTTTGCCATTAACCCAACACAGGTGTTCGCCCTCCCGGGGCTGTGCAATGTCAACACTCGGCCTCTCACCCAGTGCCCAGGTACCCTGCTTTAAGCTTCATTTCTTGTTATTTTGTCTTCTTTTCCCTGCTTGCGAGATTCGAACAGGAGACCTGACGGCACTGTTTTACTCTTTTAAGCTTCATTTCTTGTTATTTTGTCTTCTTTTTCCTGCTTGCGAGATTCGAACAGGAGACCTGACAGCACTGTTTTACTCTTTTAATTCTTCCAGCTGCAGGGGTCCCGCTTGGTCCTACCGCCGGCGCAGGCGTTCCGGTTAATCCTCCCGTCGCAACTCCTCCAGGTTTTTTTCTTTTTCCGTGATAATATCATATTTTATGCTTTGAAATAGTTATGTTTAATGAATTAAATTATATGCTAACAAAGTCGAGTCGTTTAATTATGGTCTCAGCTTCGAGTCCCACTGGCGTTCTTTCCTCTCCCGGGCCTTCTCCAACTGGCGTTCTTCCATCTCCCGGGCCTTCTCCAACTGAAAATCCTTCTCCAACTGGAAATCCACCGGCGACAGGCGTGGGCGTCCCCACTGCGGATTCGCCTTCTGATCCTTCCGCGGGTTCGAACCCTGGAGAGCCTACTACTGGTGGGACTACTCCGTCCTCTAACGGCCGTCCAATTACCAACGTTGGTAGCGGAGCAGATGCCCTCTTCACACCGTCAGCCGTCCACCTTGTGGCCGTTTTGTTAGCTTGCCTCTGCATGTAAAGAGAATATAGTTGTTCTCTGTGTCGTTATACAGACAGCGTCTTGTATCTTCGGATTTCAATTTTTTAATCTTGAATTAACTTATAAATTATTATTTTTAACTTGAATTAATTTATAAATTATTATTAATTTCTTTCTGTCTTGACTTATTCCACATTAGGTAGCCTTGGAAATTTGGGTTGTAGTCAAAATATAGATTTCAATCAATTATTATCATTGGATAATATTTGCATGTTACTTATCATACAAATTGTATTGGAATTTGTTTTACATTAATAGTTATTTATGTAATTTGTTTAACTATTCTATAAAATGATTTTTTTTTATATTGAATAGTTTTTTTGTTAGAATCTGGTGATATAAATTTGTAAGAAATCATTATTTTTTGTTCTTTAAAATTCATTTTTAATGCAGAAATGGATTTTGCATGCTGAAAAACCCCTCTAATTATACAAAAAATCTAATAATTTTTAATAAAATTTCAACAAATATCCCTGAAATATATAGTAAAAAAAATCATTTCATTAAATAATAGTATTCTTAAGATTTTTTTTGAAACCAGAATTTCAGCATTTTATATAATCCAAATGATAATATTTAAATTCAAGAAAAATAAATCACAATATCAAAAAATCCATCTTTTAGAAAAACTCTTTTTATCTTCTCAACTAAGATAAAAGGTTTTTTGAGTTTTCCCTTCTTGTTGACTTAGATAAAAGTTTCTATCATATTCTTAATAGATCGCTAATGTTTTTATCACATTCTCTTCCAAAATGTAAGTTAAATTATAAGAACTCTTTGCTTTACTAAATAAAACAATTTTTACTAACCACTCTATTTGAACTATCTATATAGAGAGGGGGTTA
>ML786831.1:51386-63149 GCA_009831015.1 Picea engelmannii | reverse complement strand
CCAATTCGATATGGTCCCTTCAAAATTGTCGGCAAGATTGGTAACAATGCTTTTCATTTAGATTTGCCTCCATATATGCAGATGTATGCAGTTGTTAATGTTGAGAATTTGAAGTTGTATGAGCCTCCGTTGATCGATGATCACGGAGAGCATGTTCAGATTCCTTCCATAGATGATTTTTCGCCAGAGTATCTAACAGAACTGCAGGAAGACACCATACTTGACAGGAGGATGCGAACTTCGAAGCGAGGAAATGTGGAGTATTTGCAAGTTCGTCTTAAGGGGATGAATCCAAGAAAGTCCAAGTGGATTGAGGTTGGAAGGGTGAGGGAACTATACCCTCATCTTCACATAGACTGAGATAGTCTGTTGGAGGTCCAAAAGCTTCCCAATGGGGAGGTGTGATCAGGGGATCAAATTTTGCTCAATTTTCAAAGTGTTCAGAATGCAACAAAAAAAGTACCATTGCATCTGTCTCATCTTCCTGATTCCGGCGGTATATTTACTTTCGCAAACGGAGTCCGTATGGAGGAGATATCGCGATCTGTCCGCCAAGCCAAACAGGCAAAAATTTGGAATGCTGATTGTAATTGTCCGTACAGTCCATACGGCCACGTGGCAGGGTCGTACCATCATGATGACATGGCAGGTGGGTGATGTGGCACATTTTCATTGGACGGTTGTCGGTGAATGCGGTGTTGACACGTGTCATTGGGTGGCCTATAATAGGAGGACATGTGGCCCAATCCAAGGGCGCCACGTGTCACTCGCTGGTTGGCTAAGAAGTTTATATGTAAAATTTTGGAGGCCGCGGGGTTCGACCCCTGGACCTCTCCTCCACATATGACTTTACAATTCCTGCTAACCGTTATGTCAACTCGTTTTTCTTGTTTCATAATCCAATGCATATGTATTTATGTTTACATTTTGTGCTATGTGGAAAAGGGCGCGGGCCGGGGCTTAAGCCCCGACCCATGGTTCCATAGTACAACATATATAACTGTGTGTCAATGTGGTAATACGCACACAAATCATATAGTATATACATTGTAATAACCATTGATATGACCACCATATATGAATGGTGCGGTCGTAATATTTATGCGCGTGGATGTATGTTAAAACTATATGTTTGTATATGTGCGGGGTTATTTTATATAACCCGTGGATTTGTATATATAACCAATGTTTTAAAATGTGCGCGGGAGTTGCACAGTTTTGGGAGTTGCAACGAATTAACCACTTTTTCCCGAACCACGGTCGCATGCGCCCATGTGCCCAGGTGCCGAGGCGGTTAGGGGTTGGGCGCCCTTAACCATCCTACGGTTTGTATCGGTGCATGGTTATGCACGGGACTGGGTTCTTTATGCTTAAATGAGCATGTGTTCCAGGTTTGAAGCACAAGGGTGCGATTTATAGAACTAGAGACAACAAAGTTGAAGAGGGAGATTTCAAGAAGGCTATCTTCTTCATTTTCGACCGTTTCAGGTGCCGAAAGAGCCCAGACAGGGGTTTTGGGACGCTGCGGAGCCATTGGAGCAGTTAGTTTGTCATTTTGAGCATTGTAAGGCATGTTTTTGAGAACTTTGAGCAATTTAATAATAATGATCCATTGGAAGCTGGACCAGGAGATGTAGCCCGGAGTGGGGTGAACTCCTTTATCAAGTTGTTGTGTTTATGTATGATGTTCAATGTTTTTATGTTGCTGTCCATGTGTATTTCTACATAAGTAATCCTTAATTATGTGTTGCAAATTTATCCGGTTGCTTTAAACACATAACATTTCACTTGCAATATTTATTCAAGTTTTTCAAGTCTTCTTCATTTTTAGATCATTTTGGCTGATAGACAAATGACAGAGGTAACTGTTTCAACCTACTTTAGAGCTGGGCACTAGCCTACTCAAATTAGAGAGGACTCTCTTGTGTCACTTGAGATTTCTTTGATAATTAATGGCTAGATTTGGTTTGTTTTGGGGGTTTTTGATAAATTTTCTGCCTAGGAAGGGGAGGTACACTTCGGGCTATTGAGTCAAAATTATGAAAGTGAATGAAAACAATGACCATCCAGTAGAAATATCCAGAGGATAAAGGCTAAATGAGACGATGAATCTGAGTTATAAATTGAATTTAAGCAGAGTGTAGGAAGAAAGGGTAAAAAAATAACTGCATCAGAGCATTACTGAAATGAATTATGAATTAGCTAGGCATAAAATTACACAGTTTAAATTGTTTAAGAAAAGAAAATCATAAGATGAATTATGGGCCTTTAACTCTCCAATTTAAACAGAAGTAAATGTAAATGGAATTAAAGAACACAACAAATAGATACAATGAAAGGAGACATAACTCATATCACCACCATTAGAATCTTTTCATAGAGACTTCAAAAGCTCATGCATGTGTATTCAATTCAGCTTCAGAAAATTACAGTTGAGTTCAGAAACAACAAAAAGGTGCCCTTGCACTTCTGCCAATTATAATTCATTTGGAACCTCTAACACTTATACAATTTCGAGTTCCTTAGAAACTGATTACAATAGCTTAACTGAAACGTTCCATCTTCTAATAATGATTACAAATGACAATTTTCAGAAAAAATGTTTCATGATCCCTCTAGATTCCTCTGACACTCCAACTCCTTTCTCTGCCACGTTCTCTTTGAAATGTCACTTATACTCTTTCAAATTTAATTCCATTTATCCATATTCTCATTAAATATTTGGGAATAATATATTTGAAATAAAAATAATTCCCAAATATTTTTCTATCCCGTAGAAATAAATTTCCATAATTTAATTCATGCCCGTGGTTTTTAAAACCATGTCTTGTTTTGTCCAATTCACCATTTCACTGTAAAAAACTTTTACTGTTACCACTTCACTGTGAAAAACATTTAGTGTGTTATTATTTTTCCAATTTACCATTTCATTGTTAAAACAATTTACTGGTTTCTTTCCCATGGTTTTGAAAGCCATGTCTTATTTACCATCTTTGGTAAAATACTTTTGATCTTCTTATTTTACTTCCGTAAAACCTTTGGATAAAGAATTATCCAAGTCTTCATTTCACGTGCACCTTCCCATTTAATTCCTTTCCATGGAAATAAACGTTAATTTCTTTAATTTGTAAAATGTGAATTTTACCTCTATAAAACAATTTCACCATGAGGAAGAATTTCATTTATTGGAAATTCCATAATCATTATTGAAACATACTCCTGGAAAAATGCCGCACATAAACCACATGATAAATGTTTTCATTTATTATATTGGGCTCGATATGGAGTGTTTTACTCCACACCACTTTTACCCCCGATATTCACCACATAAGGACACGTCTCCCCAACCAAAAACCATGGTATTTTCCCCGACCCAGCTTCACATAATTAACCTTCGCGTTAATTCTATGCCTGATATGTATGTACGCCCTCCATCCACTCTTTGACTTTTCCATATTATAAATCGAGATTTGTTCTCATGATTTGACGTAATGCCATAAATTAAATATTGGATCAAATATTAATATAAACATTTTAATATAAAAATATTTATATTAATAATAAGAAATGCTTTTTCCAATTTCTAAGAACTTTGGGCATATGAGGCTCAACACATGACTTTATGGATTGGATAAGGGTGCTTAATAAAAGGAATATTTTTTTATTTTCAGTGAGAATATGAAAATAAGGGTAAAAATGAATGAAGTGATGGAACTCGGGGATTTAGATACAAATTTAGACTAGATATAGGTTTGGGAGATTTGCCAAATTTTTGGCTCATGGAGGACATGAATATTTTGGATGATCAATTGAGTGAAGGATTTAGGTGATGGAAACTTGATGAAGCTGGTGGAAAAGTTTTAAAATCTGAGTGGAAAGATAACATAAGGACAAGATGCTTTGTGAAAAATTAATGCAAATTAGAAGGTGATAACATAGGATCCAACTGGGGATGTTATCCTCCCTGTGAGGTAGCAAAGAAATCATAGACCCAGTGCCTGATCCATTGGGCTTCTCACAAAACATGTGTGTGTACCCTGCTCCGATCTGTCACCAGTTTCTAGTGAAAACCAAACTCTGCACACTACTTTCAACTGGATTCTGAAAACTAAATACACCACTAAAATCTTATCGTACACACTGCTGTAAATCCAAACTGAAAAAATGTTTGACCAACACACTTATTCACACACTCCTACCTACCCTAACTGCTGAAATGAACTGCCAATCAAGTGAAATCATAATGCCAATGAAACCATGACAACATTTTATCCATTGTTTTTTTTTTTTGCACTTGCTTGTTCCAAAGCATTTTTACTGATAATTCATTCAAAAATTCATGCATCAATCCAAATATCAAAAAATTAAAAGCATTTGGGTTATTTACTGCCTCCAACAAAACTACAAATGGATCTTCTAAAACATGCACAAAACAACAATCATGTTTTACCCCTTCCACTACAATCTTGTTATCATGTGATTTAACCTATTGATTGCCACCAAGAGGCTGAGAAATATGCTGAGATTGATGGAAATAACAATCTTCTGAATCAGAAGACAATGCTGGCTGAAATGAAACCCCTGCTGGAAAGCAATCCATATCTAACACGAACGTTGATTGACCATCATCTTTATTTCCAATCTGGTAGTTGAGCACAGGCTGCAAATATGTACTGAAATAAACTTCCATGTAATTAGCAACATGGTCATTAAATGTATGAGAAGGTTGCTGGTCTTCCTCACTGATAACAATTTTCTCATGTAAAACAGTGCCACTGTGAATGCAATCAGACTTCCCTGCTTCCTCTTTTATCTCATGATTTGTTTTCAACAATTCAAAGGAAGAAAAACATAATGGACTATAGTTTTCATTTCCAATTCCACTGCTCCCTTCATATTCAACATTATTCCTATAGGATTTTTTACTTGAAACAATATAAACATTTTGTTTCAACAATTTGAAAGAAGGAAAACACAATGGCAAGGTTCTTTCACTTGATTCAAAACCCTCTTTATTTTCTTCACTACTGTCATATGCACATTTTTCAATTTCTTTGGATTGCTAAACACACTCATTTTTAGATTTATCTTCGACCAATGGCTGCAATTTTGAACCGACAAGACTTTCTACATAATAAGTAACAGGGTCATCAATCACGTGAGAATATTGCTGCAATTTCTTGTCAATTTGTTCCAGTGAATCAGTGTGATTTGACACCAACACACATTCATTTGCTTCAATGATGATTTTAGAATTTTCTTTCAACAATTTAAATGAAGAAAAACATACATGTAAAGAATTCTCTTTAGCTGAATCAATACTTTCTTCTTTGTAACTGTGATATGTAGGTTGATTGCTCACATTACACTGCTGAAAATGAACATTTTCTAATAGAGAACATACAACTAGTTGTTCTAGGAATTCAACATCACAATCATCATCATATTCATCATATATAGGAAAATTAGCAACATCTGCAATACCATCTAACAAGAAAAAATTTTGAACATCAACCTGCTCTTCAACATGATGATTTGCAAATTCATCTTCTTGACTGTCTACAAATGAATACATAAAACAATCAACCCCCTAATTATCATGGGATGGATCAGAAGTTAAATCAACACCTCCTCTTTCAACAAGTGGGATATAAGTTTTTTCAAAATCATTAGCATTGAAAACTTCAAGAGGACCTATGATATTATCAACTCTATGTTCAAGATTCCAATCAACTTTTTTATGTTCATATTCACTTTCATGTTCTTGAGCATTCAACCCCTCATTTTGAATTTGTTCACATTCTTGGATATTGTGATGAATCTTCTGAGCATCATCAAACATTTTTTGGAAGGACTTAGGTCTTCTTTCCATCAGAAGGAAAGACAAATCTGGATGAAGAGGAGTTGCATAATGGAGCATGGCAACAGCTTCAGCGGGTTGAATTTATTTGGAAAAATTGTAATAGATACTTGAAAACCTTCTACTGAATATAGAAATAGTTTCATTGCTCTACCTTTTTAAAGCATAGAACTCTGTAAGCTGTAGATCCAAATATTTTTTATTGCCCCGAAACTTTAAAAAGACATTCTTCAATTCCTCCCATCAACTAATTGTCTTTGGCTGAAAATGTTTAAATCAGTCTTTGGTGTCCCCTTTCAAATATTGAGAGAAGTCCCTCATACAAACATCATCATGGTCAATCTCAAACGAATCTATAAAATGCTCAAACCCTTGGATGTGTTTTTCAGCTGAGATGGCATCATGTTCCCCATCAAACACATGTAGGTACTTATAGTACTTTGGAGGAAAATATTGAAGGATGTGTGGTAATTTTAAGGGTCTGTATCTATGCTGAGTCTTGGAGGGTGTTAGATCAAGTACAGGAGGTGAGATATCAACCTTGGTTTCATGAGGTTCATCAACTTGGTCATGGTTATCATATGATTCAGGTGGGAGATTTTGATCGAAGTCAGTAATAAACTGAGGAGATATTTGTATAATCTTAAGAGGAGGATATGCAATTTCAATATTATCATGATCATTATTTGCATGCAGTAGGTGAAGAAAAAATTGTCTAGCATGTTTAGGAAAGGACCAGAGGCAGCTTATAACAAACAATAAAATGCCTTGGAAAAAATCCAATTTTAAGTACTTGTTTTCTTCCATAATGCCTTTTCATACCTCTGTCAAGGGATATCATCTTCCATTGGATTCTCTGATTTACATTTGAAGCTTGAGTGGAGTCGTCAATAATGTTTTGGAAGCTGGATTCTGCATTGAGAGTGGAGTCGCCACTGCAAATTTAAATTTCTAGATTCTTCTACGAGTGTAATCACCTTCAAACTATTTTTGATGTGTGGAGTCACCAGAGCAGGGATACAACCAATATGTGTCTAAGTGTCTTCTGCTCTCATACCTTAGAACTAAACCATGTCGTTCTCTCCCAGGGAAAAAATTTCAATTTTGTCCCCGGAAACGACGCCAGAATGTTAGCACTCTGCAAATTTTGTCCGACTAATAGACAAATGACAGAGGTAATTGTTTCAACCTACTTTAGATCTAGGAACTAGTCTACTCAACTCAGAGATGGTTCTCTTGTGTCACTTGAGATTTCTTTGATAATCAATGGCTAGATTTGGGTTGTTTTGGAGGTTTTTGATAAATTTGTTGGATAGGAAGGGGAGGGACACTTCGGGCTATGGAGTCAAAATTATGAAAGTGAATGAAAACAATGACCAACCAGTAGAACTCTCCAGAGGATAAAGGCTAAATGAGGCGATGAATCTGAGTTATAAATTTAATTTAAGTAGAGTGTAGGAAGAAGGAGAAAACAAATAAATGCATCAAAGCATTACTTAAATGAATTCGAAATTATCTAGAAAGAAAATTACACAGTTTAAATTGCTTAAGCCAAGAGAATCATAAGATGAATTCTAGGCCTTTAACTCTCCAATTTAAACAGAAGAAAATGTAAATGGAATTAAAGAACACAGGAAATACATACAATGAAATGAGACATAACTCATATCACCACCATTAGAATCTTTTCATAGAGACTTCAAAATCTTTTCAATATGTATTCAATTCAACTTCAAAAAATTACAATTGAGTTCAAAAACAACAAAAAGGTGCCCTTGCACTTTTGCCAAATCTAATTCATTTGGAACCTCTAACACTTATACAATTTCGATTTCCTTAGAAACTGATTACAATAGATGAACTGAAACGTTCTAATAATGATTACAAATGACAATTTTCAGAAAAAATGTTTCATGATCCCTGCAAATTCCTCTAACGCTCCAGCTCCTTCTTCTACCACGTTCTCTTTGAAATGTCACTTATAATCTTTCAAATTTAATTCCATTTATCCATATTCTCATTAAATATTTGGGAATAATATATTTGAAATAAAAATAATTCCCAAATATTTTTCTATCATGTAGAATTAAATTTCCATAATTTAATTCATGCCCATGGTTTTTAAAACCATGTCTTGTTTTGCCCAATTCACCATTTCACTATAAAAAACATTTACTGTTACCATTTCACTATGAAAAACATTTACTGTGTTATGTTTTTTCCAATTTATCGTTTCACTGTTAAAACCATTTACTGGTTTCTTTTCCATGGTTTTGAAAACCATGTCTTGTTTACCATCTTTGGTAAAATACTTTTTATCTTCTTCTTTTACTTCCATAAAACCTTTAGATAAATAATTATCAAGTCTTCCTTTCACGTCCACCTTCCCATTTAATTCCTTTCCATGGAAATAAATGTTAATTTCTTTAATTTGTAAAATGTGAATTTTACCTCTATAAAACAATTTCACCATGAGGAAGAATTTCATTTATTGGAAATTTCATAATCATTATTGAAACATACTCCTAGAAAAATGCCACACATAAACCATATGATAAATGGATGCATATATTATATCGGGCTCGGGATGGAGTGGTTTACTCCACACCACTTTTACCCCCGACATTCACCACGTAAGGACACGTCTCCCCAACCAAAAACCACAGTATTTTCCCCGGCCCGCCTTCACATAATTAACCTCTGCGTTAATTCTCTGATATGTATGTGCACCCTCCATCCACTCTTTGACTTTTCCATATTATAAATCGAGATTTGTTCCCATGATTTGATGTAATTCCATAAATTAAATATTGGATCAAATATTAATATAAATATTTTAATATAAAAATATTTATATTAATAATAATAAACGTTTTTTCCAATTTCTAAGGACTTTGGGCATATGAGGATTAGCACATGACTTTGTGGATGGGATACGGGTGCTTAAGAAAAGAAACATTTTTTATTTTCATTGAGAATATGAAAATAAGGGTAAAAATGAATGAAGTGATGGAACCGAGGGATTTAGATAAGAATTTAGACTAGATATAGGTTTGGGATATTTGTCAAATTTTTGGCTCATGGAGGACATCAATATTTTGGATGATCAAGCGAGTTAAGGATTTAGGTGATGGGAGCTTGATGGAGCCGGTGGAATTTTTTTAAAATCTAAGTGGAAAGATAACACAAGGACAAGATGCTTTGGGAAAAATTAATGCAAATTAGCAGGTGATAACAGAGTCATTGAGATCCTTAGATTCTTCTTCCTTTGTATGCCCCTCTGGGGTCATTTCTTCACATGCTTCTATATTCCCTTCTTCTAATTCAATCTTAGACTCTTCATTTGATGTGTTGGTAGGTACTGCAATTAGTTTTCCTATAAGAAGTTATTCATGTGCCACCTTGGGCTCTTCTTGTTCAATAAGAGAGATATCTTATAGTGTGATTTTTGTTTTCTTGTACCAAAGATTCATAAAATTATTTTTCAAATTAATATTAATTGTACCAACTAAGTCCATCCAAGGATATCCCAAAAACAATATCCACATCATCTATATCTATAACATGAAAAACATGATGCAAAACATATTTATCCATAGTAACCTTCAAATATTTAAAAATTTGAACATTCTCACTCTCCACTTGTGTTCTTTGATTATTCTTTGTGGGACCTGTAATCTTTTATCCAAGCCAACATTGATGAGATTATGTTTTCTACTAGGGTTTATAGAAATAATAGCATTTTCTAGTTGAATACATCTATTAACCTATAATAGGAAGTTTTTGCATGTAATACCCTTAGGATGAACAAAATTGTAAATGTAAAATGAAAATGTACTTAAGTTGGTGAGTTGTTTGATATCATTTTGTATGCACATTTCATCGCATAGTGCGTGCATGTACTGCGCAATAAAATCATGAAGTGTGCACATTCCAGGATACTGCGCACAACAAACTTAAGTGCGTGTGATTTTGAGGCCAGGGAACATTTGTGTATATGTTGTGTTTTATAGGTTGGTGTTGACGGGCGTAAGTGACACACCATCAACTGGAAGGTCAAATCCGGACCGGGGTTTTCTAATTAACCCAAGCCATTTGGAATGAAATGACCCGACGGTTTAATGGCTCCATTGGCCAACTAAAGTCCTAAAAATAACAAAAGAAATGAAATTAATCTAAAATCTATGATACTAAGAATATAAGTTTACTAATTACAAGTGTTCAAATAGAAACATGAGTATGTGCATATGATTATAAACATTCTATATACAGCTTACAAGGTTTACTTGAAATCTTGTGAAATGAATGTTCATTAAAATGTTTCTAAACTAGATAAAGAAAGCACATAAATATTTTGTTTTCTTTTCGAATGTTTAAATATTTAAAAATAATAATACTAAGAAAATATGATTGAAATAACAATACTTAAACATTCAAAGCTAATTCATGCTATCCTCATTTCATTAATAAATAATTTAACTAAATAACAAGAAAACTAACCTATAACTAATCGATTAAATTGAGTTTATCTTCATGTGTTGTTTGAGCTCCTACTTGTCCTACTTGTAAGGGAAACCTGTGATAGAAAAGTACTAGTACTTCTAGAATAAATTCCAAGAAGTGTTTGATACGTTGGAGTAAGAATATAACAAAAGAATGATAATTGTAAAAAACAATCTTGTGATCTTATGATAATCAATAACTTAGAATAAAAGGAAACTCAATTCAAAGTATTAATATTATCCATCATTTTAATATCTAGAATACATCAATAATATTCAAATGACAGATTGATCATAGATATAACATGGAATAACAAATTATGGACAACATCTAAATACTTAACAATATGAAACACCATATGATGACAAGGCTAAATATGCATCAAACATAATAATATCTCATAAGACCGAGGCAATAAAATAACATAATAGAATAAGCACCACACATGTCTAAAGCCAATGGTGAATAGATTTCCCATATCATTTCCCAAAATCACAGGTCCATACTTTATCCCAACAAAAGTTGTCTTCACTACTAACAATGATCACTATTTAAACTAGTTTTGGATTAACAACCTCTTATCATGCAAGATAGAGGGTAATCCAAAAAAAACAGTTTGCCTTACAAAAATAGCACAACAGGGAACCATTCCTGTACGAGTTGGTTTATCAAAATTTATTACATAATAACAAAGTTTTATCAAATAAAAAAGAAACTACTGAACTATACAATGCATGATCCAAGATGGTTTCTCCTTGTAAATAACACCATAATTATCATTTTCCTGTGGATGACAAAACAAAATTAATATTTAGAAAATAATGTCAACTAACATTTAGAAATAAACTGGCTACAGAATTGTGAGATTTTGTAGCTAGTTTTATATTAACAAATAAAATCAAAATAAATCTTCCTATTTGACTTTTATAACATAATAAAATGAAATAAAATCAAAACCACTTTTACCATTCTAAAAATTAGACAGTGAAGGGTAGGATAGTTATCAGTTAATGATGGAATTTGTTAAGGTCCTAACCCGCACATAGGTAGATCAATGTATTCGGATGTAATAAAGGTCAATATTAATAAGACCTTTCAATAAAATAGAATAAGGCGGATGTAAGAAGACCTAATAGAAGCTTCCGCTTCTAGAAAGATCTTCCTCTAGATGCTTCTCTTAATAGACACATTTAGTATAAATAAGGGTCGAGGGTATGAAAACCCTAGCTTGGATATTATTGTAACATAGCGCTGCTTGACTGGAGGTTTCCCCCTCGAAGAGGCCTGTGAACATTGCTTTCTGAATCGAAGTGCTTTTCTATTGCTATTTCGTATATCATTTATGTGTATTGTGAAGATTATGCTGGATATTTTACTGTTATTCTGCCATTTCTAGCATT
>ML786831.1:35679-46462 GCA_009831015.1 Picea engelmannii | reverse complement strand
CTTTCTGAATCGAAGTGCTTTTCTATTGCTATTTCGTATATCATTTCTGTGTATTGTGAAGATTATGCTGGATATTTTACTGTTATTCTGCCATTTCTAGCATTTTATTTCTGTTCTGCATATTTTATATATTTGGTATCTTGGATAATTGAAGTTGGTTACATTTTTTATAATCACACTACCGAATCTTTTGGGCCTTTTACTTGCCAGATTTGTGCATGCCTTCAACTCTTGGTTTTCTCATTCAAGCAGAGAATTGGGAGCAAATAGATGTTTTAATTTTTCCTGTAAATATGGTATGTCCCTGTAATAGCGTTCTACCCAGTCCAAACAATTGTCACAATGTACCAACGCTATAGGAGGCCAAGGTTGAGTGTACTCATCAATGGGTTCTTCAGTCCTTCCTGTGGCTTGTTTCAAATCATGGCCTATGCTAGCAAAGCCCTCTTGGCCTTTCATAAAGGGAGGCATTCTAGAAAAAAAGTTGTATTACATAGCTTGACCAACAGTTTCATTCCTGAGACACTGGTTATCCATATCTTCTCGTGAAAGGAAATTGTTGATCTCATCATCGGAACAATGATCATTGACCTCGATCATTGATATCGAGCTCAAGTGATCTTGCTTTTGATTTCTCAGACTCATGGATATTAATCAGCCAGATCTCTTGTTTATAAAACTCAACTCTGAGTTATCCTGTTTCTTCTTCTTATGATTTTTATTAACATTTGGTTCGTCAATCAAAACTTGAGTCATCTCACTAGAAGGAGCAAGAGAAACTCTCTCCTTCAATTCATCCACTACCTCTTCTAATGACTTCTTGGGTACAAAATTATATCGGGTTTCTTTACCCAGAGGGTTTTTCATAACAACATAATTTGGTTCATTAATCTCACACTCATTATGTGAATTGAAACCTTGACTTTCAGTCACAGGGTTATCAGGATTGAGGTTTACATTTGAATGCAAAGGTGAGTTTACTGTGCTCTCGTGTAGGGAAAAGTTGTTTTGACACATGAAGTTTTCCCAAGTGTCCCCAATTTGAGATATGTGCAATAGCAACAGAATTCGTATAAGCCCATGGTGGAAGAGGCTAGACAGAGGGTTCAAGATCTGTTTTTTATAATGTTTTGACATCTTATACAGGCTCATGAACAAATAGAAGGAAATGTTTATCTTAAACCCTAGGAACAACATCAATAGTCGTATGTGATACAAAAACACTAACCCATACCTACCCTCGCACAATATAAACTATTTCAGAATCAGAAGAAGGACGTTCCATCGAGGTTTCAAGAGGGTAATAGGAATACCTTTAAGGCAGCACATAGATTTTCGAGAGACCATGAATAGGCTCCAAGGAACGCCTTCTAGCTTGGCATTTTTGAACCATTTTTCACCTTCCTGTGACAGTCCTATTTCTCGGGCTATAGAGTGCTCTATTACCTATAATTCTAGATCTCCAACTTTGGCTCTAAATCCATCAAAAATTTGAGAAAAATCCTATGCGACTACTAGGTAATGACCTTCGAATTTTCAGATAAAAATATCCCAACCATGCGCATGTAAATAGTTTATGGCATTGTCGTGGGCGAGAAAGGCTTGAGAGCCATTAGGTTCAATTAGACCCAAAGAGGCCATGGTTACTGTCAAACAGACACAATAGATACCACGATAGGTAGGATTCATCTTCCAATAGACAAATAATAAGGATAGGTCTGTGAAAACTGAAACTTGGATGATTATCATGTTTGGTAATTTAAGTTTGGAGTGACAGAAAACCAAAGGACATGCAGGCCTATGAGCCATTACACACAATGAATATTAAACCCCAACCACTATCAACTTCTTATTCGAATAATGAATGAGGGTCATTAAATGTACATGACAACAAGATGATGTATAGTCGTGAGTACATTAGTCCATGTACCAGGTGATATGAGAGCGATATGACTGTTAAGAGAATGTAGCATGTTTCAAATGTTAATCCAAGGTGTTGCACGATTATGGATATCAAATAATCAAACCATACAATCAACCATAGATAATCCCATAATGCATAAAATTGTGGCAATGGATTAATCAATAGGCTTATCAAACTTAAAACTTATAAACATGTAGGTTCCCTTAAAGTGTAATCTCTTTGGTAAAAGAATAGAAGAAAACACCGACTGCAGAATGGTTACCCAAGACAAGTTTTTTGTTTGAATTTCATGCTTACAGTCATAAAATTTAAACAAAAAAATCGAAAATCTAAACGAAAAACGAAAAACTCATAAAATAAGTTAGCCCAATAAATCTCCTTGAAGCCAAAAGACAGACACGTTTATAAATGTAAGGAGGAGGCAACTACATAAAGATTTGATCTCTTTGTGATGATTTTTTATTCGAAAAAAATGGTGGCTGTCAACAATGGTGACACACTAGGCGACGCAGTTATCTCCGCATCACCAGAAAATTTATATCAGGGTCACATATGAAATAAATTTGAGAGACAGTTAACGATAGATCAAGTGTTTTAATAATAAATCATAAAATAGTACATTCATAGAATTAGATGTATTTATGTCTGAAAATGTAATCTGGTATCTTATTCAGATCACAAGTGTAGCTATGTTTATACAGGTGACTTCGATACCATTGACAGGGCCACTTCTTCTACCAGACGTCCATAGCCTCGATAGGGATGTCATTTAACCCACTCTAGTACCTCTATCATATCCAAGATTCATCCATTCATGATAAAAATATCTTCATACTTGATCAAATTAAAAGGCATACCTGAGGAAGTTCTTAAACCCAACATTTATTCACTGCCAGCAGGCCTGTTCAGTACCCCAACAAAGTTGCCTTGGCATCATGTGTGGATTTACCTGCTGCTAGTAGACATGTTCAGTGTCTCGACGGGTTTACACACAATTCCCACACATTATAGTTCTTCCAACTCTCTAAAATTTGTTTATAAATTTTCAGAACTTCATGATATTCAAGGGAGCGGGATGATACTGAAGATCTCATAATTTGGTAATGAAAAGATTGATCATTTAAGAATCATTTTTCTGTTCTGATGACTTTAATCATGGTTTAGACAATTAGGTTTCTGTTAAGAAACCATATCTAGGATGGAAAAGAACAATTGAGTTGTCCTCATTAAAACATGGATGACATTAGAAGTTTGTTACATATAATCACATATTCTTGTGATTTTAATGAGAAGCCAGAAACATTGATTGTACAAAACCTTCCCTTTGTTGATCTAAGTTTAGCATTTACTGTTAAGGTGCTTGAAATGTTATCAATTGCTTCTACTGAATACGAATTTTTATTCCCTTCAACAAATGAATGGTGATTTAGACATAATTATTTAGAAAACAAATAAAAATCAAGCAAAATGAAAAGAACCAAAATAAAAAATAGAAAAGAAAATAAAAAAATATTTACAAGAGGGTGGATTAGAAATCATCAGGTGAAATATCTCTTAAGAGTATGGCCATTCACTGGGAAAGTGTACGACTGTCCCTCCAAATTATGGAGACGAAAAGGGCTAGGACCCAATTTTTCATAAATTACAAATGGTCCCAGCCACAGGTTTTGGAACTTGGTATGTTCCCCCTTACCCTTATGCACTTTGTCCCACTTGAGAACCAAATCTCCAACATCAAAATTCCTATCAGAAGATGAATTTTCATCAAAAAAACTCTTTACAATTTGTTGGTGCTGGTCAAGTTTTTGTTTTTCTCGTGTTCTTACCTCTTCTAGTTTTAATAAAGCATTTATCCAGTTTTCTAGAGGAGGACAATCTTCTTCTTGAAATTTCTGCGATAATTGCATAGAAGGAAGTAATACATGTGGGGGGAGGATGGCTTCTCTTTCGTAGATGAGGAAGAAAAGGGAATTACCAAAAAATATTTTGGAGTTACCCTATCGTCCCAAAGTGCACTGTACAATGCATTGTGCCAATTTGCGTGGTTTTATGAAATTGTCCTTTTATAATCTTGATTAAATTCTTATTTGTCGAATCGGCTAGACCATTTCCTTGAGGGTAGTAACTGGAAGAATACTTCATTTTGATCCCTTTTTAAAGAGCGAAAAAATTCATATCTAGGGAAGAAAAATATGAAGCATTGTCAAAAACCAGACATTCAGGAATTCTTAATCGAGTGATGATGTGGGAGTTCAGAAAAGACACTACCTGATTGGTGTTGACCACTTTTAAATGTAAATCTTTAGACCATATTGTAAAATAGTATGTTTTTGTCATGATCTAGTTTTGTTGTTGCAAATAAGAGGGATTGATTGGTCCTATAATGTCTAGGCCCGATTGCTGAAAAGGTGTGTCTAAAGTAACAAGTTGCAAAGGAAAAGTTGCCTTTTTCACCCATCCTACAACCTTTTGGAAGATTACACATTTGCGGGACATCGTATGGGCATATTTAAACAAGGTAAGCCAATAGTATCCAGCCCTTATCACTTTGTGGGTAATGGTATCTCCACCAAAATTACCACCAGCATCATCGACATGAAGTTCAACTAGCACTTTTTTGGACTCCTCCTTTTCTAAACAACGCAAAAAAACACCATCAAATTTCTTTCGAAATAATATATCATTGATTAACAAGAAAGATGAAGATTTAAGCCTAAGTGATCTTCTGTTTTTTGGATCAAGATTGTGGGGAACAGATCCATGCGTTAAATAAAATCAAATGTTCTCATACCAAGAATTTGGTGTAGCTTGTGCACAACTGATCTGTTTTTCGTTATGTTGATTTACAGTTTCAATGTGTTTATTTGAATTTCTAATTCCTCAACTGAATCAGCCACTAGTTTACACAGGCCTTGAACTCTGACAATTTGGGCAGGGATTATTTCAAGATCATATTCTTGTAGTGATGTCATCCAATTTTCCCTTTTCTCACCCAACTCTTTTTGTACTAATAGGTTTCTTATAGCGGGGTAAGGAACAACAACTTTGGTTATGGATTTTAACAGGTAAGACCGTAAGTGTTTCACTGCTTTAAAAACAACATATGTCTATTGGTCTACTGCGGGGTAATTAAGTTCTGCTCCTTTAAAAAAAAAATCTCATGAAGGCAATGAGTATCTCATTGCTTTCAACATTTTACTATGTAATCACAACAACATAGGATCTGTCAGATGCAAAAGTGTAAAGAGTGAAATCCTGAGAAAAATAGGGACTCATCAGGGAAGGGGATTCTATTATTTCTTTTCTAATTGAATTGAAATCCTGACTTTCTTGTGGTCCCCATCAGTACAAAACATCCTTTTTAATTAGATTTTGTATAGGTCTAACCATTATTGAAAAACTCGGGACAAATCTTCTGACAAAATTAATCTTACCCAAGAAGGATTGCATGGCCTTTTTGGAAGAAGGAGGAGGAAGTTTAGCAATGTCTTGGGTTCTCTCGGGATCAATAATAATTCCATCCTTAGACACTATAAACCCAAGCAGTTTTCTTTGATCTACTGCAAAGACTGATTTCTTAGGAATGAGACATATGTCAAACTTGTGACACCATTCTAAGACAACCCTAAGGTGAGACAAGTGATATTTCTTGTTTTTTGAAAATACAGTGACATCATCAAGATAGACCACAAGTAACTAGTTAATGAGGCCACGAAAAGCAATATCCATTTCTCTCTGGAAAGTGGAACCAACAATTATCAGTCCAAAATGCATTTTCTTGTAGGCGTAAGTGCCCCATGGGGTACAAAAGGTGGTTTTAAGCTGGTCTGAAGGAGACATAAGGACCTGTTTGTATCCCGAAAAACCCTCTAACAAAGATAGTTTTTTGGAACTAGACTCCTGTTGTAGAATTTTTTCCATTGGAGGAACAGGGTAATTGTCTTTATCAGATGCTCGGTTTAGGTTTCGAAAATCGACACAAAGTCGAATTTCACCACTTTTCTTCATTACAGGAACTAAGTTAGACACCCTTTGAGAATGCCTAACCGGAAAAATTATCTTTGCAGTTAGTAATTTATTCAATTTCTTTGTAATGGTAGGTTCCAATTTAGGATGCATTTTCCTCAATTTCTGTTGAAAAGGATGAGTCTGGGGTTTCATGGGGATTACATGATGTATGATGTTTGGATCAAAAGTTTTCAAGTCATCGTATGTCCAAGCAAATACATGTTTAAATTAATTAAATAATTTTATGAAAGTGGATCTTTCTTTCTCAAAACATCCCTTTCCCAGATTAATATTTTGAGGATTATCTCTTGTTCCTAAATTAATAGTTTCATAGATCAAAGAGAAACTGCTAGTTTTGCAATTGAATACCCCTCTAAACTTGTCATGAAATTCATAAAATTTCTCTAATCTCACAATAGATCTGGGGATAGAGTTTACCGACTCAGATTTTGATTCAGGAGATCGAGGATCAGATATTATCATGAAGTCTCAGATATTCTCGTCGTGAGTGCCTTCATAAAAAACTACATCCTGGAAGGTGTGTTCGATATGAAGAAAGTTGATGATCTACTGGTCATCATTGAATACTCTCCAATTTGTGATGTTGTCCAGAATCGATGGTCTGAATAATAATTCGATCGAAAACACATTAGGAGAAAAACCTTCAGCCTGCAACAATTTAGAAGCAACATTGGCTAGTAGATCAGCTTCTGAATTACTCATCCTAGGAATGGAATTTATATTAAATGCTATAAATTTATGCATTAGACCCCATACCTCGGTTTGGTAACTCTTCAGATGCGGTGGCAAATAGTGTATTGTGTTTCTTACATGTTTGACCATGATTTTTAAATCACCGAATATTATCAAATTTTGCATGTCAATATCCAATGCTTTCTTAAGTCCTTGTAGGAGTGATTCGTAATAGACTGTGTTGTTAGTACACTCAAACTCTAAATGAAAATAAATAAATGTTTTATTACCTGTAGGATCTATGAACACACAACTAGCACCTGCCCTTTCTCGGGATTTAGATCCATCAAAATATAGAGAACAAATTTGTGTGTCATTGGTAGTACTTGGCATATTCGGCAAAGATGGTGCCTGAGTATAGGATGTAACTTCAGATTGTTGTTCTGGATCAGTGATAGAGGAAATTTCAGTCATGAAGATACCAAAAAAGGTATTCATTCCCCGCGTTTCAATCGAATTTGCGGAGGTAACGAAAGGCTCATTTGGATCGTTCATATATGTCACAGTATGCTTAAGGTAACATTCTCTATTTATTCTGATTTTGTTGGGCTGTCCATTTTCAGGAAGCCACAAGTGAGACCAGTCTGTAGAAAAATAACCATGCATCTATTCTGACCAATCTCTGCTTAAAAATGGACCATAAAATTCAGGAATATCAAAAATGATAATCTCAATTATTTGATGAACATTAGGATTGGATGATAATATAATCAACACATTCTTAAGCTCACCGATCACTTTAACATTCGTTCAATCTAACTGAATGATTTTAAGATTAGAAGGTTTTACTTCTGCATTAATTTTCTGACATACAGACATAGGCATCACATTTGATGACGCACTGTAGTCGACCATACAATTATGTACATTATTATTAAAAATTTCATAAGTCAATAAAAAAGGCGGGACATTTTTTGTGTGTAGAAACAACAGAATTCTGTTGATTTTTTATTGTTTTCATTGAAATAGTTTTATCTAGATTTCCTACAATTTTTTCTACTAAGTTTGTTTTGTCTTGATGTTTAGATGTCTTTTTAGTTGGGACATTTTTAGCTGCATTTAAATCAATTTCTGCTGATTTTTTGTTGCTAACATCACTCTTTTTACTATTTTCAATGATGCTTTGAAGCATTTTCTACAAAATAAGAGGAAATTTCAGCAGTTCAAAAACATAAATATTTTCCCTTGATTTTTTTAGATCTTCAATTAAATCATACTCTAAAACTGGGGTAGCTAAGTTTTGTCCTGTTTCAGTTTTCGTCGTTTGTTTTGGAAACACATTTTTACTTGCTTCTGGTGTGGGCTTGTTTTGTGTTTTTCTTCTAGTGTTTGAGGGGTGGACAGTTTCAAAATTTGCTTGAAAAATATTGTCTGAAAAGTGCTTGAAAAGGCGAGGCGATGAGTCCTCCTCTTCTAGCACCTCTTCCTCAACTGTATCATCAAAATTTTTAGGAGGAACAGAAACAAAATTGTCATGAGCTTCTAATATCGTTTGCAAAGCATACTGTAAACTTTCAAAATTTATACCTTTTATGGTCGGGTTTGGTTGGTTTGGAGGGAAAGGTTTTCTAAAAGGAGGTTTGAAACTTCCTTTACTTGTATATGCCTCCTCAAATGATATTTTCAAGTCAACGACTTGATTGGACAATTTCTAGAAATCTTTTTGCAAGCTCTCGAAGTCTAATGTTTCTTGTTGAATGTTAGGTTGAGGAGGCCTAGTCAAAATTTCTACTTCTTTGAAGATGAAGTTGTTTCATCTTCGCTACTAAGATTATCTTTTAATCTCAATATATCTTTATCAATTTGACTTGCCTCCTCAAAGGCCTCTAACAACATGTTTGTTTTGGACCTTTTAACCCATATGGTTATGTTATTGTGTAGGGACTTAGTATAATATGCAATAATTAATCTTTTTGCAGGCATCAAATCTACAGGGATTTTTCTTTTTAACGTCAAAAACCTTTAGTTAAATTCCTTCACTTTTTCTTTACGTTTCATCTTTAATCTAGAGAGTTCCATAACCAAGGCTTCTAGAGATTTATCATCTCCAATATTTTCTAGAAAACAAGTTTCAAACTTGTCCCAAGAGGCGATGGTATGGGGTTGTTGAGAGAAATACCAGGTTGAGGCATTTCCCTAAAAAATATAAGGAAATAATATGCACACTACATCTTCGTTTTCAACACTCTGGAGTCTAATGGCCAATTCTTGATGTGATCCTCAGCTGATTGTTTCAAATCTGGATCAAATTTGGGTAGCCATTTCTCTGGATGTTTAGGTAGTGGGTGCTAGGGTCCAGGTACAAACACAACATATTGATCGAGCCAAGGTCTGGCAGGATTATTTTGGTTTTCCATGAGAGTTAGTGGAGTTGAAGGTTGAGATGGTTCGGATGAAGAACTGCCTTCATCTAAAGACTCTCCTCTTGAAGAGGGTGGAGAAGAACTAGGTGGAGACAGTCGAATACCAGACCCTCCGACACCAAGGATAGACTTCAGTAGGATTGGTAATATTATCAGTCGCTACTGTGTTTCTAGGCAGACCAGTACCTTGAAGTTTTCTTGAATATTTGTAAAGTCAATGGGTTGATTGAGTTGTCTACCAGGTTGTCTAGTACGAGATAAGGCACTTTGAGTTTTTATATGTGACTGGCAGATAATTTCTTGGACATCAATCCCTTGAGGGAGTGGTGTCACTGGTTCGATAGGAATATCAGGGTTATCGTTTGAGGTAGTTTTTGTTTCAAGTGTAACGTTTGTGTGAGAGAGACTACACGTCACGATAGGAGAACGATTGTTTGGAGGGGTCTTGCGACCTCCACATGCCATTAATTAATTTCAGGACCTCCTTCTAGCACCATTTGTTGAAGGGAATAAGTGTCACACCATCAACTGGAAGGTCAAATACAGACTGGGGTTGTCTAATTAACCCAAGTTGTTTGGAATGAAATGACCCGACGGGTTTAATGACTCTATTGGCCAACTAAAGTCCTAAAAATAACAAAAGAAATGAAACTAATCTAAAAGCTATGATACTAAGAATATAAGTTTACTAATTACAAGTGTTCAAATATAAACATGAATATGTGCATATGATTATAAACAGTCTATATACATCTTGCAAGGTTTACCTGAAATATTGTGAAATTAATGTTCATAAAAATGTTTCTAAACTAGATAAAGAAAGCACATAAATCTTTTGTTTTCTTTTCGAATGTTTAAATATTTAAAACTAATAATACTAAGAAAATATGATTGAAATAACGATACATAAATAGTCAAAGCTAATTCACACTATCCTCATTTCATTAATAAATCATTTAACTAAATAACAAGCAAACTAACCTGTAACTAATCGATTAAATTGAGTTTATCTTCCTGTGTTGTTTGAGTTCCTACTTGTCCTTCCTGTAAGGGAAACTTGTGACAGAACAATACTAGTACTTCCAGAATAAATTCCAATAAGTGTTTGATATGTTGAAGTAAGAGTAAAACAACAGAATGATAATTGTAAAAACACTATTGTGATCTTATGATAATCAATAACTTAGAATAAAAGGAAACTCAATTCAAAGTATTAATATTATCCATCATTTTAATATCTAGAATAAATAAATAATATTCAAATGACGGATTGATCACATATATAAAATGGAATAACAAATTATTGACAACATCTAAATACTTAACAATATGAAACACCATATGATGACAAGGCCAAAGCTGCATCAAACATAATAATATCTCATAAGACTGAGGCAATAAAATAACATAATGGAATAAAAATCACACAGTTCTAAAGTCAATGGTGAATAACATTCCCATATCAGTTCCCAAAATCACATGTCCATACTGTATCCCAACAAAAGTTGTCTTCACTACTAACAATGATCATTATTTAAACTAGTTTTGGATTAACAACCTGTTGATGGGCGAAATTGACTGTCTGTTAACTGGAAGAGCAAGTCCGGTCTGAGGTTGTCTAAATAACCCAAGCCATTTGGTGTAACTCATTCTGACGGGTTTAATGGCTCCGTTAGCCAATCGAAAAATCCTAAAAGAAACGAATAAAATAGAGAAATAACTAACTAATTACTAA
>ML786831.1:15896-34947 GCA_009831015.1 Picea engelmannii | reverse complement strand
ATCTTAAGATAATCAATATTTAAGAACGAAAGAAAACTCAATTCTGGGTATTGATATTATCCATCATTTAACATTAGAAATAAATTCCATAATAATCAAATGATCGATTGATCACACATAAAAAATGGAATAAGAAATTATGGCAACATATAACATTTAACAGTATGAAAACACCATATGATGACAACCTAAAGCTAAAATCAACCATAATAACATTTTCATAATACAACAATAATGAAAGAATGAAATGGAATAAGTATCACACAGGTCTAAAGCCAAATATGAACTACTTTCCCATATTCTTTCTCAAAATCACATGCCCATATTATAGTCCTGGAAGAATTGTTTTGGATAATAGAATCTTAAAGATTGGAAAAATTAATATATAAATGATAATAATTAACCATGTATTGATAAAAAAAGACCAAATATATTTAAATCAATGCATAATCAATGATTCAAAGAATATGAAGATATTATATGAAAATAAAACCATTTTACTCACAGGACAAAAGCCATTAAGCAACCTGGAATTCCATATTCTTCTTTAAAAATACTCGTCCATTCTCCCAAAGCTTCCAGCCATCCATTACTCCATTTGAAAAGAAATAAAAGTTTACAAAAGCAATAATATACAAAAGAGAAAGGATTTAAATCCTCCTCTCCAATTCTTGGATCTCCTTGGCTCTAATCTTTCTCATATATTTATAAAATGAATGAACAGTCTGGGCGTCACTATTAATTTTCTCTACCTGAAATTTGCCTCTAAAAGAGACCTAAATATCTCTCAAATCGTGCATTTGTTTGGGAAAATCTCTACATGTGCGGTAAATGGGTCCATTTTGGTTCTCGGTTTTCAACCGTTTCTTCAAATTCCTCATGGTTTGGCTGTAATCAGTTATGCAAAATCGTCTGTCTGATCTTGACGCCTTTCCAAATTTTATCTGTTGTTGCTCATAAAATTATTTGTAGCAATCCAAAATTATTTTTGGATCAATCATCTTGAACCTATTTGGATAATAAAATCAATCCATGATCAGATCTGTATCAAATATTTGATAATAGAAACCTGTGAAACAATAAAGAAACCTAAATTAATAACCTAAAAATTGTGAATAAAACAAAATCTAGAAAAACAAAAAATGAATTTAAACTAACTATAACTTATAAACAAACATTATTTAGAATTTGTTTTCAAATGTGATCTTAATTCTAGAAGCTTCAAATTAATGGAGAAGAAAAAAATATTAATATTGGTTTTTCACAAAATCAAACAAATAATAGATAATTCTTTTTTATTTATTATTATTATTATTATTATTATTATTATGAGATGCAAAATGAAAAAATAATTTAATTAATTAATATCACCAAATGATTTTATGAAAATGAAAAACCAACCAAAATAAAATTTGATGAAGTATTGAACACATTATTCAAAATAGTCAAACTTGCTAATGAACAAAAAAATGAACACATAATCATAATTTAAACGAAAGTAAACATTTAATAAAAATTAACATTTTTGTTTAAATTGAGATTTTTATGTTCGTTTCTAACTTTTGACATATACTCTTATAATGAATGTTTCATACTATAGTGAATGTCTTAAGTTTTTCTCAAAGAAAGCCAAGGGATGAAACTATTTGAAAAGGTTGATTCTGTAGCTCATTATAATTATCAAGATTCTAATAGGGGCCCTTTAAATTTTGTAAAAATATAGGGGGAGTTGTTGGGGCCCAACACAACCTCTTATCATGCAAGATAGAGGGTAATCCCAAAAAAATAGTCTGCCTTACAAAAATAGTACAACAGGGATCCATTCTTGTAGGAGTTGGTTTATCAAAATTTATTACATAATGACAAAGTTTTATTAAATAAAAAACAAACTACTGAACTATATAACACATCATCCAATATGGTTTCTCCTTTTAAATAACACAATAATTATCATTTTTTTGTGGATGAAAAAACAAAATTGATATTTAGAAAATAATGCCAACTAACATTTAGAAATAGACTGGCTACATAATCGTGAGATTCTGTAGCTAGTATTATATTAACAAAGAAAATCAAAATAAATCTTCCTATTTGAATTTTATAACATAATAAAATGAAAGAAAATCAAAACCACTTTTACCATTCTAGAAATTAGATAGTGAAGGGTCAGATAATTCTTAGTTAATGATGGAATTTAAGTTGGTTTCACTTTTGATAATCACACTACCAGATATTTTGGGCCTTTTACTTGCCTGATCTGTGCATGCCTTCAACTCTTGATTTTCTCATTCACACAGAGAATTGCGAGCAACCAGATTTTTTAATTGTGCCTGTAAATATGGTATGTCTCTGTAATAGCGTTCTACCCAGTCCAAACATTTTTCACAGTGTATCAGGGCTATAGCAGGCCAAGGTTGAGTTTACTTAGAAATGGGTGATTCGGTTCTTCCCGTGGATTGTTTCAAATCATAGCCTATGCCAGCCCTCTTGGCCTTTTAGAAATGGAGGTAGTCTAGAAACAAAGTCGTATTGCACATAGAGAATCAAGAGATTAAAATTTTACCACAGGTACCTTGATATGTCTTCTCAATACCATAGAAATTTCACCATCTGAATCGTTCTAGAAAAAAAGTTATAGAGAAAATGGTAAGATGACCTGAAAATAACATACCTTAGAACACATTACCAAAATAATTCATCCTCCCTTGAAATCTGGCCTTATTTTCTTTTGATTTCCTCCGAAATTCGACTTGTGTATCAAATGAATGTATAATGATATGTATTTATACCATTTATGTCACTTCCTTTTAACATTGGGGCCGACCTGACACTTTCTTATTTTGTAATTCTTTTCTTTAATTATCTTCAGGGCCTACATGTACTTCCTTTTTCACTCACTTTGTCATCTTCAAAAATTCATTTTTTCTCAACCATGAGGATCCACGTGACGTGTCACATACCACCGGAAATAACATGATGTATACTATCCATCCATGGGTGTTGTATATGAATGTCCATTGTCCTTCATGTCCAAATACCTTCATCAATATTGTAGTCCAAAACCCATGACTAGGGTTGACATCAATGAAAACAACCAATCTTCCAACAATATCCCCCTTTGTCATTGATGGAAACACTCATGCTCCCCCTATAATCATGATCTCAATTTCTCTCCCCCTTTGACATCAATGGCAAAGGGTAGGGATTCTCCCCCTGTGTTTAATGGCAAAAGGTAACTCTCTTCTTTGGGGCTTCTCCCCCTGAACATGTGGCACTCAATAATACTTCATCCTTATTTTTTTTCTTTGGGAATTTTTCTTCCTTGGAATCCTTTTCTGTGGCTTCTATCTTCTCTCTCTTCTTCATGTCTAGGATGTATATGTTGTTCAGTCTTCTTGTTGCAGTTGCAACCAATCTTCCTGAGCTATTTTCTATGATTTTACATTTCCGGGAGTCAAACATAAGAGTGTATCCTTGATCACATATTTTGCTGACACTGAGGAGATTATGCTTCAAATATTCAACCAATCAGACTTTTCCTACTTTTACATTTTCACTTCCAAGATTTACAATTCCTTTTCCAAGTATTTTAGTAGATGAGTCATCTTCAAATGCAACATTTCCCCCTTTTTCTTCAAGATGACAAATTTTCTTTGATCTCCAATCATATGAGATGAGCACCCACTGTCTATGAACCATTCATCTTTTTATTTTCATTCTTTAGCAACCAATGTTATTTGACAGTTTTCATTTTGTGGAATTTATTTCCTTTTCCATGTTGTAGTTGGTATACAGACATTTGGCATATGATTATCTTCCTTCATCTTTCTATAATCTCGTGCTTTATGACCAAGATTATTTCACTTGTAACATACAATGTTTTGATCCATTAATGGGTCAAATGGATTATAATTTATGTTGATAGGTCTACGAACATTTCCATATCTACTATTTTCACCATTAATGTATCTTGCATAGTTATTCCTTTCATTGATTCTACAATTGATTTCCTTGTGTCCAAAATTTCCACAAGAATAAAAAATGTCCAAGAAAGAAATTTTGATACCTGGGAGTAAGTGATCTTATTTGCGGCGTGGTCCATCTGGGTTGACGATCTATTCTTCTGTAGTTTCCTTCATAATGACTTATTTCATACCTGATGGGAGAGGATCTTCTTGATGTCTCATTCATTCTGAATTCTAGTCTTCTATCTTGTTATTCAACTTGTTCTAGAGTGTTGGTTTCATCATTTTCATCTTTCTTCTCTTGTTTTGTTGTCTTCAAACTGTCATTGTATCCTAGTCCTGTCTTGTCATTTGGAGATCTTTGATTGCTAAGGATCTCATCTAATTTTTCAGTGATTTTTTTGAACTTCTTCAACTTTTTTGTTGTCAATAGTAGTTGCCCTTTTGTGTGATCCAATTCTTCTTTCAATTTATCATAATCTTCTAATTTTTCCTTCAAGCTATCAATGGTCTTTTCAAGCTTGTAATTCTCTTCTTCACAACTTCTCAATTCACCTTTTAGTATTATGTTTGTGTTTCTAAGCTTGCTATTTTCAGTTTCAACATGCTTCAACTTTTCAAGATTCTCATCTTCTTGTTCACTCTCTGCATTGTCTTTGTATCCCCAAAAGGAATCAAGGTTGGTTTCTTCATATGAATCTTCTTCAAAAATGATTTCTTCTTTTGTATAATTCTTGTGATCATCATCCTGGGTTTCTTGGGTTATGAAGAGGACTTCTCCTCCATCATTATCTTCTTCATTACTCTCATCTGAGGATATGTCACCATCCTTGGAGTAGAAGATCTTTTTATTGTTGAGACTTCTCTTTTTATAGCAGCAGTTTTCAACAATATGTCTTATTCTACCATAGTTAAAGCATTTAAGAGGAGACTTACCTTTGTATCTTCCACTTCCCTTCTGAAACCTTCTTACAAAATTTGTTATTTCTTCATCAAGGTCATTATCCTTGTTTTTTGTCTTCTTTATGGATTTAAAGGCTGCTTCATTGTTTACCTGGTCACTTTCTATACCTTTTCTCATTTCATATGCTATAACAGACCCATGCAATTCATCCATTGTCATTTTGGTCAAGTACCTAGTTTCTTCAATGGTGGAGACCTTAGCATCATACTTCAAGAGAAGTGATCTCAACACTTTTTGTACAACCAACTATTCATCGAGCTCTTCACCTAATATTCTAATAGCATTAACAACTTCATCAACTATAAGAAGATAGGTTGCAATATCTTCCTTTTCATTCATCTTCAAATTTTCAAATTCTGCTCTATGTTGTTGAAGCTTGACCTGCTTAACTCTTGGATCACCTTCATAGATACTCTTGAGATTGTCCCATACCTCTTTAGCAGTGCTGCATCCCATCACTTTGCTAGAAATGGTTGGTGCCAGTGATGCTAGAATAACATGTTTGGATTTTGAATTACAACTCATAAGCTTCTTCTCATTTGGATCTGTTGGAGAATTATTTGGGATTACATAGCCATTTAAAACTGAGTACCAAATGTCTACTCCTAAAGCCGTTAGGTAAGTTTTCACTTTATCACTCTAGTATGCATAATTTATTCCATAAAATTTTTGAATCCCATTTGAAATGTGCTCATGGTCATCCATCTCTGCTCAGGATTTTCCTTCTAGTGGTTAAATAGTTTTGGAGGCAACCTGCTCTGATACTAATTGTAGATACTGAGACAGGGGTGAATCAGTATCAAGTAGAATTTAAATTATTTTTCAACTTATACTTTAACCATTCAATTATATCCAATGAGCAGTGAAAAATAGTATAAGAGTTACATCAATACACCATGCACAATATATGAGAAATAATGAATAGTTATTGGGCAAGGGAAGCAATGACTTCCAAAGGTAGCTACAACTTCCAAATATAAAGGGAGGGATAAACCTCCAATAGGAAGATACAATCCTCCAATATCAAGAGAGGGTCGACCTCTCCATCCTTTTCTCTTCCTTCTATTAGCACTCAATTTTTATGGAAATTTTAAGTGTCTTTAGCATCCTTGTGCTAAAATGTTGAAATATTTTTGCTCATTTTCCCTAGCTCATAAACTCCAATTTCCTCATTAAGTCAGGAAGAGTCTTAATTCATAAATATTTTTCTGCAAAAAACTATGGCCTTTGTCCTTTTTACCTAAAATACAAAAATGCAACAAATTGATAAACCCCTATTCTATGCTTTGTATCTTCAAATATATTTTATATTTGAAAACTCTCACATCACTGAAGATATAAGGTAAATGATTTTTAATGCCTTATGCCTAAGTTATGCCTAAACTACATATTGCTTAGAATTATTGCATATTGTCTAAGCATAGAGTTTTCTAAAACCCAAGCCACATGCCCATTTCTTACACTAGCCACGCAATAAACCTACATGTCAACACACAAGGCCCAAACTCAAAGCCGAGTTCATATGCTAAAATCAAGCTTATCGATATGTCAACTCCTGAGTCATGTTCACATGTCAAAATATGAGGCAAACAACTAAGTGGACAGCCAAACCCAGGGCATGGATATGCAGAGGGGAGTGCACTGCCAATTTTCCTGGGCGCTGCCAACTCTCTTGGGCGCTGTGAATTCCATGGGTGCTTCCCAATCTCCTGGGTGCTACCCAATCTCCTGGGCACTATAGATTCCACAGGCGCTACCCAATCTCCTAGGCACTGTAATGACAACACGCTACCTAATTTTTTGGCAGGCGCTACCTAATATTTGAAAGAGGCCAAATTCTACGTAGAGATACACTAGAGTGGCACTACCTATCGGCACCTGGGATCAAGGAGTTTCAATTCATTACTCTTTTAGGTGGATGATGAAGTGGAGAATGGATGAGATAGTAGTTGGCAGCATGATAACAACTTACCACCTCTACAAGACACTTGGCATGCAAGAGGAGGTGCATCAATGAAGATCAAAGGGAGACCACATCATTTAAATCATGTTGAATTGGTTACCTACACAACTCCTTTTTTGTAGCAGTTTGTTAATAACTGTTAGCATAGGTGTTCAATTAATAACTATTATTGAAGAATTCGATGTGAGGAATGACCAACACGCACCTCCAGCTATTTCCTTTCCTTTTTATTATAAATCCTTGTTCCAAATGTTAAAAAGAGGAAAAAAGGAAAAGGGGGAATGGTTGAGCTGAGGCTCCCAAACCATTTTTGTACTTTGACAGAATTAATTTGAAGACAACCTATCTTATCATTTTCTATGTTAAGAATTCATTTGCAGAAGAGAGTGATGTTTAGCTGTGTTTTTCTTTTTTTTGACTCTTAAACTTTGTTCTTCTTCAACAACAAGCGTGAGAGGCTTGCTTAGGAGGATCCTTTGAGATCTTATATCTTGTGTGTTGCTAAATCTCTTCTGAAAAGGATCTTCAGATTATGATTCTTCTTCTACTATATAAATAGTATGCTTGAAAAGAATTTTCATGTCTCTCTGTTTGCAGTTCTACATTTTCTCATAAAAGTATTCCACCTGAAATCCTTAAAGGGCTAAACATTGCTTTTGGATGATCTTTTTTACTGCATATGGAAGATGATTTGCAAGGATAGATTCATATTATTTGTTAAATTCAAGAAGATAGCTTCATCCCTACCTCTCTCATATTTTCAAAATCAACTTTCTTTTCGTAAAATTTTGATGTTACCAAGCTCACTTGATTACAGTCTAGGGTGATTTTTGGAGTGATAACATAAATGGTGCCATTGTCGGAGACATATTTGAGCAGATTGAAAAGCTCCCTGGGAAGAATGACATTGCACAGCTCCATATTTAGATGGTGACTGAAGTTGGACACCTTCAAGACTACACATTCACCATGGTGACCCCATTGTTCAGAATATGTTGGTGACTCCACTGGAATTAGACCAATTAAATGGATATGAAGGCTATATTGGCCAGGAAGTTTGCCCCACTCGATTTCTCAGCTATAAAGTATTATCCACACCCTATGCCTCTTATTGATGAATGAAAAGATCTGTTGCCCAGATTTTATGAAGGTAAGGATGACATCCCTGTTGAGCATGTTCATGAATTTCATAATTTGATGTAGCAGCTTGACATCCATCATGAAGATATATTGATAAAAATCTTCATGTATTCATTGGATGGGGATGCATGTAAATGGTATTTCTCGTTACCCCCTTCCAACATTTCATCCTTGAAGTATTTCCATAGAGTATTGAATTAACACTGCAAAAAGTTTTATCCCTCTTAAATTATTTGTCATAACTGCTGTGAGGGATATGTAGAATGTGCTCAAGATTTGTTAGATTGCTCTACTGATTATAAAGATAAAAAATATTTTATTCACTGTCTAAATGAAGATATGAATGAACCTCTTTCTCTTTCTTATTCCCAAGAAGAAAGTCTTCCAGATATCAGTCATGATTGTACTAATGATTGCATGGATTCAGTTGCATTATATCCTATACCTTATGCATCTAATTTCTCTGATTCAAAAGAAGAACCAATTGTAGAAGAGGATATTTCTCTTTTCCTGCAAGAGGTTTCTCATGATATCTTTTCACCTGTGATTGAAGAGAGAGATCGGGGGATTGTTTGTTTTTCTGTGCAAGACCAAGGAGCCTTGGGCTCACCTATCTTTGATGAATACTCTGGTGAAGAAGAGAAGATCCATTTTTCTAATTTGAGGAGCAACCAACCGAGTTATGACAATTATGAATCCGATTACGATGGAGAATAGTATTTTGAAGAAATCAACTATCAGGAAACCGCTAAAGACATTCAATAGTCATCTCTACAAATCAATGATCCCACATGCACTATATTTGAACCTGGATCTGCAAACAACAACAAACAATCTATCATCAACAATGAAGTTAGTTTGTAGCTATGTTCAGATTTGCAGGCAGTTGTAGGTGGCAGCCATGATCAACATGAGGATATGTAGAAATCTTCTGATGTTCAGCTAAAACAAAAGGAAGAGGTATTCCTTTCCAGTTTTATTGATCCATTATCTAATTATCTTGGATCTTTGAGAAACTTATATGTCAGAACACTTTTTTCAAATGAAGGTTGGTTGTTCTGTTCTTTTGAATTGCATATTAGTAATCTATGGGTTCCTGCATTCATCATTTTCATATCAAGGATTTCACTAGAAAATCAGATGCTTGTATGGTTTCATTGGAAGCATGAATTTACTTGATTAAGAAGCAATACAATGGTTAGAGTAGGATTAGATAAGAAAATAAGATCGCTTTATGAGCAAGTAGACTTTTACAGTTATTGGTTGTTGAATAAGAAGAGAAGGCTACAAGCAGGCTATAGGTTTGCAGAGATCAGTTGCATAGGGAATATGACTCCATAGCCCAATGGTAAAGGCGAATGGAACTACTAGGTTCTTGGAAACCTCACAAGGAGGTCTCCATCCCAGTTGGAGCCAAATGTTAGCACTCAATTTTTATGGAAATTTTAAGTGTCTTTAGCATCCTTGTGCTAAAATGTTGAAATGTTTTTGCTCATTTTCCCTATCTCATAAAATCCAATTTCCTCATTGAGTCAGGAAGAGTCTTAATTCATAAATATTTTTCTCCAAAAACCTATGGCCTTTGTCTTTTTTACCTACAATACAAAAATGCAACAAATTGATAAACCCCTATTCTATGCTTTGTATCTTCAAATATATTTTATATTTGAAAAATCTCACATTACTAAAGATATGAGGTAAATGATTTTTAATGCCCTATGCCTAAGTTATGCCTAAACTACATATTGCTTATAATTATTGCATATTGTCTAAGCAAATATTTTTCTAAAACCCAAGCCACATGCTCATTTCTTACACTAGCCATGCAATAAACCTACATGTCAACACAGAAGGCCCAAACTCAAAGCCGAGTTCATATGCTAAAATCAAGCTTATCGATCTGTCAAATCCTAAGTCATGTTCACATGTCAAAATATGAGGAAAAAAACTAAGTCGACACCCAAACCCAAGGCATGGATATGCATAGAGGAGTGCACTGCCAAATTTCTTGGGCATTTCCAACTCTCTTGGGCACTGCAAATTCCACGGGCGCTGCCCAATCTCCTGGGCGCTACAGATTCCACAGGCGCTACCCAATATCCTAGGCACTGTAATGACAACGCGCTACCTAATATTATGGGAGGCCCTACCTAATATTTGACAGAGGCTGAATTCTACGCAGAGATCACCAGAGTGGCGCTGCCTATTGGCACCTGGGATCAAGGAGTTTCAATTCATTACTCTTTTAGGTGGATGATGATGTGGAGAATGGATGAGATAGTAGCTGGCAACATGATAACAACTTACCACCTCTACAGGACACTTGGAATGCAAGAAGAGGCACATCAATGAAGATCAAAGGGAGACCACATCATTTAAATCATATTGAATTGGTTACCTACACATCTCCTTTTTTGTAGAAGTTTGTTAATAATTGTTAGCATAGGTGTTCGATTGATAACTGTTATTGGAGAATCCGATATGAGGAAGGGCCAACACACACCTCCAACTGTTGCCTTTCCTTTTTATTATAAATCCATGTTACAAATGTTAAAAGGAGGAAAAAAGGAAAAGGGGGAATGGTTGAGCTGAGTCTCTCGAATCATTTTTGTACTTTGACAGAATTAATTTGAAGACAACCTATCTAATCATTTTCTATGTTAAGAATTCATTTGCAGAAGAGAGTGATGTTTAGCTCTGTTTTTCTTTGTTTTGACTCTTAAAATTTGTTCTTCTTCAATAACAAGCATGAGAGGGTTTCTTAGGAGGATCCTTTGAGATCTTCTATCTTGTGTGTTGCTAAATCTATTCTGAAAAGGATCTTCAGATTATGATTCTTCTTCTACTATATAAATAGTATGCTTGAAAAAGATTTTCATGTCTCTCTGTTTGCAGTTCTATGTTTTCTCATAAAATTCTTCCACCTGAAAGCCTTGAAGGGCTAAACAATGATTTTGGATGATCTGTTTTACTGCATATGGAAGATGATTTGCAAGGATAGATTCATATTATTTGTTAAATTCAAGCAGATAGCTTCAGCCCTACCTCTCTCATATTTTCAAAATCAACTTTCTTTTCATAAACTTTTGATGTTACCAATCTCACCTGATTACAATCTAGGGTGAATCTTGGAGTGATAGCACCTTCCATCCAAGAATATATTAGAGATAATGAAACTTTACATTAAATCATCACCATCAACCAACCATCACATAGAGATGAATAATGCTTCCTGAGACTTCTTCAACTTCTATAATTCTTCAATTCTTGGAATACTCTGATCCTATAGATAATATTACACAATGTATTCTCTGAAACTACTCCAAGTTTCACTCCTTGAATCGTCCCCAAAAAGAAGTTATAGAAAGAATGGTAAAATTTATTGAATTATGGTTTATTCAAGAGAGTGATCTTGTATAGACTGCCCCGCGCTCAATATTTAAAATCAGAATCTAAAACTTGTACAAAAGAAACCAAAGTACGTACAATTTCCAATGAAAATTTTCCGACTTCATTTGGATTCTATATGAATAAGTTATGACTATTTTACCTGGAACATCTGTTTATTAACTAGCTTCAGGACTGGTCAAAAACCCTATCTTCCATAGAGTGTATCTACACAATTATAGTGAGTAAAGAGATGAAACTTTTACCACAGGTACCTTGATATTTCTTCTCAATACCATAGCCATTTCACCATCTGAATCATTCTAGAAAAATAGTTATAGCGAAAATGGTAAGATGACCTGAAAATAACATACCTTAGAACACATCACCAAAAGACTTCATCCTCCCTTGAAATCGGGCCTTCTTTACTTCTGATTTCCTATGAAATTTGACTTGTGTATCAAATGAATGTATAATGATATGTATTTATACCATTTATTTCACTCCATTTTAACATTAGGGCCGACCTGAGACTTTCTTATTTTGTAATTCTTTTCTTTAATTATCTTCATGGCCTACATGTACTTCCTTCTTCAATTCACTTTTTCATCTTCAAAACTTCATTTCTCCTCAACCATGAGGATCCACGTGACATGACACATACCACCAGAAACAACATGATGTATACTATCCATCCATGGGTGTTGTATCTGCATGTGCATTGTCCTTCATGTCCAAATACCTTCATCAATAATTGCGGTCCAAAACCCATGACTAGGGTTGACATCAATGACAACAACCAATCTTCCAACAATAAATACATGTCAGATGCTACCACTAAAATCAACACTCCCTCTTAGCGAGGAAGGTATTCTACACCACTCCAAGTATGTCTCTGAAGAACACAAACTTCCCTTTCTCTAAGGGTTTGGTAAGGTTATTTGCAACCTGTTCATGTGTGGAAGTATACTGAAGCTTCACTACTCCCTTTTGGATCCTATTCCAAATGAAGTGGTATCTGATCTCAATATGCTTGGACTTGTCATGGAATACTATATTCTCCGAGAGTTTGATGCAACTATGATTATCACAGTATATCACCATAAGCTCCAACTCCTGATCAAATAATCATGTAAGCAATTTGTGAATCCAAATGGCTTCACAACTAGCCATACTCATTTCCATATACTATGCCTCTGCTGAACTGAGTGCTATAGAAGTCTACTTCCTACTGAGCCAGATAATCACTATTGATCCCAAGTTGAAGCAACACCTTGTGGTGCTCTTTATATATAATACACTACCTGTCAATTCTGAGTCTATATATCCCTGCAAATCCACTCGATCTCCTCCAAGTTACCTCAATCCATACCCCGATATACCTCTCAAGTCCCTGATCACATGTTTCGCTTTGATCCAATGTACCTGTCTTGGCTACACCATGAAATAACTCAAGGTGTTCACATCAAAACAAATATATGTCCTGGTGTTGACCAAATACATCAAGGACCCTATCAACTAGATGTATAGCCTAGGATCCACCAACTTTGAATCTAAAGTGATCACATTCTATAGGTGTAGCCATCGATTTACAGTCCTCCATATTGAATATCCTCAAGATCTCAACTGCGTACTTCCCTTGACCAAGGAGGATCTCACTTGATTCCTTCCATACCTAATCCCAAGAAATAATGCATCAATCCAATGTCCTTCATCTCTAACTCACTTTCTAAATCTACTTTTCACCTTGCAATAAGCTCCTCTACACTTGTGAGAAAAAAATCATCTATGTATAGAACCAAGATGAGAGGATCCTCTCCAACAAGTATGAAGTACAAGTTAGGATCCTCCACACTCTTTGTAAATCCCATACTCTGCAATTATTTTTCAATCCTGGAATACCATACCCTGGGTGCCTATTTGATTCCATACATGGATTTCTTAAGCCTACACATGTTGACGCAAAATCGAGACTAGGATTCTCAAAAGTTACCAACAAAAGGCACCATTGTAGTCTATGAACGTTTTCATATTCAACCTTCCATGAGGGAATGAGGTCTCATCCGAAGCGTAGTCAAGAATTGTCTGATGAAGGGAATTAAAGATAACATAAAATCATATCTAGATCTACACTAATAAGAAATTGTCTAGATAAATAGAAGCAAACATGCAACAAAAGAACATGTCCATTCACAACATGATAGATAAGTAGAGAACAAATTTTTAGGGCCCCAAATCACTTCATTATATTATCAACATCAGTATAAAAATATTAATACACTATATATTTCCAATACATCCTCTTGTGTAACAAGATATAATCCCTTATACCCAATACTGTCTCAAATCTTGTTGTGAATGCAACATGACTACTAGACAGTGACACCTATGATTGCAAAAACATCACCTTATTATCATCTTAACCCATCGACAACTTAACAACAACAACCCTTTCCCCGTTACATTTCCTTCTTATTTATACTTTTTGTACCTGGATTGAATCTTCTCTTTGTCACTTTATGGATTCCATATTATGCCTGCAATATTTCATTTTCCACCATCTTCCAACTGGCATGTGATGCTTTTTACCTTTTCTGTTTCTTTTATATTTCCATCTGGTTTGTGACATGTTTGATTCCTTTTTTTTCTTTTGATCTTTTGACTGTTGCATGGATTGTTTGAATTTGTTTTCCAATTCCTTTATCCTTATCCTCTTTGAAGGGCCCAACAACACACATGCGACTCCCTCCCATGTACTTAAAATCCCTAAGGTTTCTCTATGTATACTTCCTCCTCAATGATCTCATTGAGGAAAGTTGTTTTCAAATCCATCTTATGTATCCTCCACCTCATAAATGAATCAATAGAAATAGCAACTCAAATAGAAGAATACCTGGAGACTAAAGAAAATGTCTTCTCATAGTCCACTCCCTCTTTTTGGGAGAAACCTCTCACCACAAACCTCACTTTGAACTTCTCGATGCTACCATCTGCATTATTCTTGATATTGTAGAGCCAACTGGAACTCACAATTGAATTCCCCTCCAATATTGGCACTATGTCCCAAACATCATTCCTCATAATATAGGTGTACTCCTCTACCATAGAATCCTACCATACATGTTGATCTATTGCTTCCTAAAAAATGGAAGGCTCAACATCAATGATGTTATTTAGAAGCACCGTATAGTTTGGAAACTTCTTTGTAGGCCTTCACTCTCTGACCACACTCCTAGGAACCTCATTGACATCTCCTTCAATGTATGTAATGGCCACCTGGGTCTCCTGATAGGATTGGAAGGGGATAACGCCTCCTCCCCACCTGAGTTCTGAACTAATGATTGTTTCTCATCCTTCAGAGCTTGTTTCTCCTTGTCCTCTATCACTATTGATGAATCTTGAGATCTCCTAAATGCCAAGTTATGCTCAAAATTAACATCTATGCTCACAAATATCTTCCTCTATGATGGAATGAAGATCTTGTAAGCCTTTGAGGTGTCATTGTACCCCACAAATATACCCTTATGTCATGAAGGCTCCATCTTCATCCTATTCTCTACAGGAACATGGATATAGACTAGAAAACCAAATATCCTCAAATGTCATATCTCTGGCTTCATTCCTGAGAATGCCTCCTTCGAATTCTTGTCCCTCAATATCCCGTGAGGAATCCTTTTTGCACATACATTGTTGTGTTACACACCTCTACCAAAAGAAACATAGGCAACTCCTGGTCATGTATCACAACCCTGGTAGAACCGATGATGGAATGATTCTTTCTCTCTACAACCCCATTCTTCTGAGGATTGTATGAGACTATCAAATCCCTCTTGATCCCTGCCTCCTTGCATAAATATTTGAAGACATTGGAGGTGTACTCTCCCCCATTATCTGACCTCAATACCTTTATCTTCTTACCTGTCTAGTTCTCCACCTACGATCTAAACTCATGAAACCGACTGAAGACCTCATCCTTTGTATTCATAAAGAATATATAGGTTTTCCTAGAAAAATCATCAATAAACGTCACATAGCATGATGATCCATGTAATGATTCTACTGAAATCAACCCACTCACATCTAAACGGATAAAATCCAAGATCTCCTTAGACCTACTCTCATTTCTCAGAAAAGAAGCCTTGTCATTCTTTCCAAGTGCACACCCTCTACACACTTCTTGTTGGTCAATACTAAATTCCAAAAGACCTGTAACATTCCCCATTAGAATAGACAAGGCTCTATATTGTAGTTCACCAACCTCCTGTTCCACAACTCACATAGGTTTCCACTATCATGTACCAAATCCTAAACAAACTTGTCCTGCAACCTGTATAATGTTCCCTCTCTAACCCCAACAACCACTGTGTTTTCTAGGATATATTTCTCTGTATGTATCAATAATTTCCCTCTCTAAAACTTAATTGTAAAACCCCTATCCTCCATAGCTGAGATTGAAATCAAACTCTTCTTCAAACCTAGTACGTAAAACACATCATGGGCATCCAACAAACCTCCTGACTCAAGATGGAACAAACATGTTCCCTCTCTCTTCACTACATACTTGGAACCATCATGAAGCTTCACATGAACATATGAGTCCCTCTCTGTAAGGGTGCTAAATATCTCTCATGCTTTTGTTAGGAACTTTAATTGTCTAAATAAATAGATAATTAAGGCGTTCAATATGAATTGTTAAACCCAAGGAAGTTTTTTTATTGCAAGATAATTGTGCACAGTCTATGCTAGATTATGAAAGCAAACACTAATCAATTGCAGTAAGGTAAATTAACACTAAAAGAAACAGAGTTGAAAAGTTGAACACTAACACAAGTTGTTGACACAATTGGAGTTCTAATCTATTGTTACAGAATTGAAGTCACACTTGCATAAATGAAATCTAATTTCCAAGAGTAGAATTTGATGAGTGTATAAGAATCCTGGATTATCTAATCTATTCTAATATTCTATATTACTCTTTTAGAAGGAAGTTCTGTGCTAATTGTTGAAAGGAAGTCTACCTAATTGCAGAAAGGTAATTCACACTTCTATTTACTTTTTCTTGAAAACAAAGATTTAATCTAATGTAGAAAAAGAATTAACTTTCATAGCAATTCTCCAGCAGTATTCAACAATTGATTCTAACTCTCATGAGACACACTGATGTGCATTAGCAGAAAGGGATTGAACTGTAACAACAAATATATTCTAGAAATGAATTAACAGATAAATCACACAACTATAATTAATCAAAGAAGTTAATCTAAAATTCACAACAGAGGGGATTTTGTGAGGAAGGTGGGCCCTTTTCTTCTCACTGAATCCACTCGAAAATACTATAGTAGGTTGTAGAAACTCAATTCACTTCTTTATTAAATCGCCAAAAAAAGGTTTAGATACAAAATGCTTCATTTCAATATCTATTCCACAGCTAATCTCCACTCCCCCTAACGATTACAAAAGCTCTGTTATTTAAAGATAGATACAGTCAGTTGAAACGGACTCAGAACAACCTTGAGAATCAGAAATTCTCAATCTTTTCATATGATATAAAATATCTGTCATCATTACAAAATATGGAAATAATCTTGATCACCAGCATGAGCCAAAACGTGTAACAACCTTGAGGATCTATCTTCAAATCGTGTAACAACCTTGAGGATATGTCTTCAAGATACAGATTTGAATGATATACCAACTTCTAGGATCGGTGGGAGTCTGTTGCAGCAGGTGTAACAACTTCCAAGAAAGGTACGCAATTGTTGTAGTCGTGTAACAACGTGTAGAACATGCACACCACTGTAACAACTGGTGTAACAACAACAATCTTTCTTCAAGACTTGGTTGTTTTTCTTTAATCTACACATTTTGATCATTAGTTGAGAATTCATGGGTAAAATATGAGAAACTCTACCAATCAAACATGTTAAGTAAATAAGAATACAAAAGAAAGATCAATGATTCATACCTTGGGAAAAAGGTCTTAGCAAACAATATATTAGGCATTTTAGCATAGAAATGATAAGTTTGAATGAGCAAAAGATATAGTGAAAAAGGGACATTTTTGGATCCTAACATTCCCCCCCAACTGAAGACATTGCATGTCCTCATGCAATCCACATTCAAGCCTTACTCTGAATCTGAGTCGGGGAAGTGACTCCTCCAGTGAAAATTGCTAAGACAAAACTGTCATGAGATTCTTCATCTGCAAATATGAATCTACTGCTGCTTACCTTCTCCAAACGATAGATTTTGAGACCTTTGACCCTATGTATACTCTGAATGAGGCATCCAAAAACTGGGAAAATGAAACCCGAGTCCCATCCACTGATGCCTACACATTCTCATACATGTAATACTTATTCCTTTTGACTGAGAATTTGGTCAGTTCTTCATCATGACCAGTGACTGGTACTTTCACTATTTTATACCTTGCCTGAAAATAAATACTGCCACATTCATAGCACATGTGCTCTCTATTTTGACTCATAACAGTTGTTGTTAGTGCTAATATATCCAAAGTTAACTTGTCTGGGTTTCTCTTTCGAGCAACCTGCAATTCCTTCTTTAGGGAAGCCAACTTTTGTTTGAGGCTTTCATTTTCCTTCATTAATTCAATAATCCTGGGATTTTCTATATCCTTTATCTTCTTTTCAATTTGAGAAAACAACTGAGCAAGTGGCACATCCTCACTATTTTGTGTAACTAGTTCTTGTGTGGCAGATACACTCATGATAATTGGTTCTTGTGTAGAAAATAATTCTAGCATGATTGGTTCTTGTGGAACAATCTCTTCCTAGGCAGTTGGCTCTTGTGTAACAACTAGTTCTGGCATGACTGGTTCTTATGGGACAATCTCTTCCTAGGTAGTTGGTTCTTGTGTAACACTAATACATATGACCAAATTTGCGACGGTTGTTCATTGATATTGCCACACTTATCCATCGCAATTTCCATGAACGCCGAGATTTTTTTTTTTCGTAATAATTTTGTCGCTATATCCATGATCCAGGTGTGTGTGGAAACATCGACGAAATTAGATAGCCACATGTCAGAAACTTCAATATTGGTTAACCTTCTTCATCGTCGCAATTACAATGCAATTTTGTCGCAATACCAATGAAGAAATGTGCCAAGCCAATAACTTGTGACGCAACTGCTGAATGTGCGATGACATTTCGTCGCAAATTGCAACGAACGTTCGTGGTAATATCGATGAGTGCTATTTCTCAAAACCATATTTACGAAGGACTTGCTGTATATGCAACGAAACTTCGTGGAACAGTGCGACGAAAATTCATCGCTATAGCAACGGTTATGGTAAAAAAAAATCCGACGAAAGTCTGTCGATATTGCGACGATTACTGTAGGTTTTAAAAAAAATAATTTACATGAAATATGGTATTACCATATTACATTGTAATATGGTATGCCATATTACAATGTAATATGGTAATTCCATATTACATTGTAATATGGCATTACTTTTACTTTGTAATATTGTAATATTCTAATATATTGTAATATATATATCCCCTAGAAATAATCAAGGCGTTAACCAACCAAATATTGTAAGCATGTGTTATCATGAAGTTGGATTAGAAGTAAGGATACCAAGAATTGTAATGCATCAAT
>ML786830.1:595573-639295 GCA_009831015.1 Picea engelmannii | reverse complement strand
ATGGATTGTCGTTGATTAGCGAAGTATGAAATTCTTCACATAATTGATCAAAATTATAAGTTTCAAAAGCATCTAGAAACTCATCTACAAATTGAAACCAATCAAAAATGTGACATGCCGGAAAGGATTCAAACCAATGTTTGATCCTCCCTCTAAGAGTAAAAGCGAACAGTCTGCATAAAACTCCTAAATCTAAGATGTCATGTTTGATGCATTTGCACCAAAACTTGTTAAGGTGGTCTTTAGCAGATATATTGCTTTCACCATCAAAGGTGAGTTTGGACAAGCGAGAGACTGCCTCATTGGGAACATTGGGTAATGAGATGTTGAAAGCATGTTCCAACACAGTGATTTGGGGAGCCATGGGGGAAATTGAATACATTTAAAAATAAAGGCTCCTACAAGGCCAACTTGTCAGTCGGCCCTCCTTCTAACGCCATTTGTTGACGGGGGAAATTGATCGTCCGTCAACTGGGAGAGTGGAATCGCTCCGGGGTTGTCTAAATAACCCAATCCATTTGGAATGGACCACCCTGATGATTTTAACGGCTCCGTTGGCCGCTCTAAGGTCTTCTAAGAAAACCAAAGAGAGAATTGATCTGAGCTAAGTAATCTAACTAAAGGAAACTAGAAACTAATAAAACAAAGAAAAAGAACTAATATTTTAAAAGCAAACTACTCTAACTATTCTATCTACAAACTATAAATTACTCTTGTAAGAACTCAAATCAACTATCTTATTATCAGCTACAATATTACTTATTCACAAATATACATTATAAACAATCTACAGATTTACTTAAAACCTGCAAAACTCATGTATATCCTGCCCTAAGACAGCCAAGAATCTCTTTTTTTATTTTTATATTGATGAAAAGGAAATAAAAAAAACTATTGAAAACAATCTAATATATTTACTGAAATTAAAGAATCTAATATAAATCTAATTAAATTACTATCTATATTAAACTACTTAATCGAAACAGTAAACAACAAATTAATTGACCTGGAAACGCTCCAAGTCTGCCCTGTGTATGATGACTTCTTAAGCTGGTCGGAGGAAGAAATTCACATCGTTTAGTCCTTAAACTTCTCGTAAACGATCAGCTATGCTACTTCTTGAAGTGTTTTACAGGACAAACAAGACATAAAAGAAAATCATAACAATCTTCTGATGATAAATCTCTGTAATAAGGGAAACCTATTATGCAGAAAACTTATATAACAATTCAATCTATGAAGAAGACAAAGCTATCATTCACAAAATGAATCAACAACTATTATGTCTTTTATCTATTTGGAAGAGACAAGATATGGATAACAATAATAAAATTATATCATTTGCATATGATTTGTGATAGCTAAAGTAGTCGTAAACCATAAGCAAAGTGATATACAAAACATGAAACAACGTGTTGATATATTGAAAAGCAAAATCTATGACAAAACATCAATTATGCTCCAGTTTGTATCAGAATTACATATCCTTGTTCTCCCACAAATGAGGATGATGATTATTACAAAAATCATAAGTATATATAGGTTTCTTCACAAGTTAAAACTTCCTTGTGGATAATATCAAACAGTTTTACACAATCTGGGAGATATCCCAAAATCATCTAAACTAAAGAAATAAAATGCAAGTAGAATCTGTAAGACATCCCCTAACTGCTCATCATATCTATTGCCAATTCGAATTTGCCTGCAACAGAACACAAAGATCAAATTAGAAGGATATTTTATTAGGAAAACAATAAAAAATTGACTTTACAGACTTAGCTACAGAATCATCTGATTCTATAGCTAGTCAAAAATAGCAAATAGGATCAGATCTCAATCAAATCAAATCGAATCATCTTTTAATAATCCTCAAAAACGAAATTACTAATGAATCAAATCATATCAAAAGAAATGCAATCAGAACAGAGTAAAGAATGCTTTGTTTTTAGTTATCATAAAATCAGGGCAAATAGTAATCATAATGTTTCGTATCCAAATGCAATTACAAGCCAATCGTATGATGTAATCAAAAATAGATATGATAATAATCGATCCTTATCACAATCAATTGGTTACAGCTGTGTGAAATTCATATCGTTTTATTCAATTGTCAAAATGAACAGGTTGTTGCAATTACAATCAAAACGGAACATATCCATTAAAATTTGTTGTAGAATGCGGTTGTTGAGTATCGCATGGTGAACAGACATGACAAAAATAATGATCATAACCATCGTTGACTCATTATAGTCATAGTGATAAATCGATATCATTCAATTAAATGCAAAGATAGGTAAATCGTTTAGAATGGAATCAGACTGAATGAGTAACAATCAACGCATTTCGTTATTGATCGCCACACAGTCAACAGACAGGGTCTTGATAGAGTCAACAAAATCCATAATATAAATTGGGCAAATAACCGAAATGAATAAGGTTGAGTTTAATTATAGACGCAAATTGTAAGACTTGGATACGATCAATTCATTCCTCAAATTGAATTCAAATGATATATTTGTTACAATCGAATACAGTCCAAATTGAGTCGGTTGGGTATAACAGCCACTATTCATATATATTCGTAATTTGATTATGTAACAAAATGATATTCGAATTGGTTCGAACATAGAATACACAATCATAACAGCTAACCAATTTTCCCCTCATATCGCACAGGATATAACCAAATCGAAAAGAGATATTAACTGTGTTCCAAGATTAGGATACCAAAATAACCTGTGTTTAGAAAAGATATCAATAACAGAGTATTCAAATCAAATCCAATCATGATCAATCAAATTAAATCTAATCAAAACCAATCCAAGAATTAATTAACAAAACTTATATACAACAAATGCATGATAGAGCAGGCCAACAATGTACACAGAGTTTATGAACGTGCCATATAGATAGGTGAAATTTATACCAGCGAAATTGTTGAGGTTATGCCAATTTGGAATTGACGATTGTCGTGGCTGACTTGACATTCTTGAATAGAATTGAACCAGTTGTTCGTTGCTTCTTGTCAGAGGGTTCCACCTTCGCGTTGCGAGCAGTGAGCTTTGCCACTTGGTTTTCCAAATCATGGATTCTGGATTGCAACATCGGCACATCCAAATATTATCTCTCCAACCATAACCCACATTGATCGCAAGGTGGAACAGCAGGTTGAGCAGAAGGGGGTTTCGATGATTCACCGAGGATTCCACGAGGTAGTTCAATGCCAGGGAACTTAGGATCATCATGTAGACAAGGTGGTAAATTCTTGACAAAGTCATATGCAGGCTTGTCACACAAACCTTCTGAGTAAGGATACTCGTTGGCGAGAAAGCGTTCAATCTCTGAATCAGAGTCTTCGCTGACCACGATAGGCTCAGATTTGGCAGGGGGTTTAGGTCTATTTCTCGCCATGCGAGAGATTAAGCGAGCATTTTTCTTGCCCTTAGCATTAGTTTTAGGTTTAGGTTTTTTTATTGCAGGTTTAGCAATTTCAACCTGTTTAGTCACAGCCATAGGCAAATTCGTAGGTGGGTCGGGTAGAGGTTTGGGTAGCAAAACGTTGTAAGGCACAGGGGGAATAGGCTGGGTTTCGGCCACCATAGTTTTATCAACCTGCGGAGGGTTTGACTCTTCAAAGCCATTACGACTGAGAAAATCATCCCAACAATCACGTCGTAACCCCAACTCGTAAACCATAATCATTTTAATCAACCCCAAATGGAAGAGGTTGGTATCAACCTAGCTACGCTTGTACCTTTTAGCCATCTTGAACAAACTTATATGCAGGTAATGGGGCATACTAAGTTCGAAACCCATAAAAACCATCAATAGACGAAGGTGAAACAAGAAAACGAACCCGTACCTACCTTCACAAGTAATGAATTGCTTGATTATCATTAGGAGATCATACCAGTGTGGTTTTAACATTTTTGCAGGCAAGCCTTTGTCGCAGGAGTTCACCGTTCGAGACTGGAATAACAATGTCCACGGGACATCATCCACCTTGCAACTTTTGGACCACTTCTATCCCGTAACAGGCAGGCTAGTTGCCGAGCTAAGAAATTGTTCATTAATTTCAAGTTGCACATCTCCAACTTTGGCTCGGCAGCCATCGAATGATAATGCAAATTGTCGAGCCACCCTAGGGTTATGACCATCGAATTTCTTTATGAATGAGAGCCATCCATATTTTTCCAGGTCTCTATAAGCGCCATCAAACATCAGCAATGCTTGGGACCCGTTGGGCTCGACCCTTATGACTGGAGCCATGGCTTCTCTGCATAGTAGGGTTCGAACCGAACAAAACAATGGACAGGGTCGAAAAATGGTCACGGCTAACAGCTGCAGCACTCAAAGAGGAAAGGATTAATTGTATGCGTGCGAAGGTGGTGGGATTACCACTTCCATGCAGTGTATTAATGACTGAGTACAGTGTTGTTCCATCCATAATCATAATGTTTAATCCATATGAATCGGACAACCAAATAGTTTGGGTGGTGGTCAATGTATCAACTCGCCATAGTATATATCACATCAATGCGCCATACCATAAGTTAAAACCATTCAATCGAAACCCATAAAACAACATACAAAGCAATGATCGTGATCAAAACCCAAAGTTAAACAGCGCACCATTGTATTCATGAAAAACATTTAAACCAATGTTAATCCAATCGTGCCATCGTATAAGTTCAGACTTATTAAATCAAACCAAAAGTTCACCCGATCAAGATTTATAATTCAAACCTTTGCCATGCAAATCGAAACTCATATATTGATCATGCGCTCASARCATAATTATAATCAAAGTTTTATGAAACATTATGACCAAAGACTTTGTAAAATTGATAAGTCAAAGGTTTAAAACAATAAGGATCACATCATATAAAACCAACATCAATCATGACCCTTGTAGAATCAAATGTAACCAATAAATTTGCATCCTCAATGGCTTATTAATCAAACAAATCTAAATGCGCAATCAAGGCGAATGGGCATAGTTTGAAAGTCGTTTGTAGTCATACAATAAACTAATGGTAAAGTGTCTTTCAGAAAATCAATAAAAGACTACGACAGTCCAAACAACAATGGAGGAGTGTTCACACTTTCAGTTGTGAAAACTGAATCGAAATCAAATTGCAATTGTCGCAAGAAATGAAACAAATGTCTAGTTGCAAAATGCGACGATGACTTGTCGATTTTAGAAGACAATTAGGTGTAGGCAGCTTTTTAGGGTAATTAAAAAAAAAATGAATTGGCTGCCAACAAGGGGTCAGCTCGAAAGTAATAGGTTGGTGGTCAGATCCATACCAGGGGAGGATTCTTGAGGAAGGGATTAGAAAATATTCAGAAGTATATTGTTGATAAGGAACCTGTCTAATCTGGTTGCAATGTGGCCTATACCATGTCTTTCATTTGACCAGGTGAAGAGACCAGCAGTCGATCGGATATCCATGAGATCAAATGTTGAGAGGAGGTATTCCATGCTTTCCCTAGAGGCTTCTTTTACTATGGAGCCTCCTCTTTTTTCAAACTTATGCAGTGTGTTTTGAAATCCCTAGCAAAGATAAGAAAAGTAGGTCTGGTCTGGTTCAGAAGAGAAAAAATGGAGAGCCAACAAATTTCTTTATATTTATTTTTGAGGATTATAGAAATTTAAGAAGGAGAGGAGCTTACCAGAAGGGAGATGACGGAGAGAGACCATTAGCAATTTGAGTCACTTTCCCAATATTCTTATTGGAATATGTTGGGGTTTCATAGCATACAGATCCCACCAGAGCCTCCCTTTGAACTAATGAATTTTCCTTGACTTGATTTCCAGAAATAAATACTAGCTTGAAGGACATCAGAATCCTTCAATTTCGTTTCCTGGAGGAAGAGGATGTAAGGATTTCCCGATCTGAGAATATTCTTGACCATTATTTTTTTCTTTCACTTCCAAGTCCTCTACAATTCAAGGAAACAACCTTAATAGTTTAGAAAATTGTTTGGGGTTTCATCCTTTAAGGGGAGTCGAACCTCCTTAATCTCTAGTAGGTTTGGGTTCCTTCTTTGTGTGGATATCAATCATACTTTGTTTTCCCATATCTATTTCCCTTCTTGCCTCTGCTTCTCGACATTGATTGTTCAATTTTTATCCTATATTTATGGAGGGTTGGGTGATAACATTCCCAGAATTTGTTTCTTCTTCCTAGCTTTCCTCTAATTCACCCTCTTCTTGATCGCGAAGGGCAACGGGGTGCTGGATGATCAGAGGAATGGGGATAGATTCTTCCATTTCCTAAATCTCATACTAAGAATGAGGCGCCTCTGGGTCTAATTCTTCATCTTATTTTGAAAGTATTTCATATTGGTTCTTGGTTGGGATGTTAGTCTTACTAGTGTCAGCAGGGGAGGAGGTGGGAGCTTCCTAGGATTTTGGATTGGAGGGAGCTCCCTCTTGGGAAGGATATTTTCCAGACCGATGTGTTCCCTTGGGGTTCTACTTCTTCCTTTTAGGTTGTTTCCATTGATCTTGGGCTTCAACCATAGAAGCATCGAGGGGGATTTCGGACATATTTTGGTAAAATGGCCATATTTGTGACAAATATTGCACTTGAAAGGCACTTTTTCATAGTCTACTTCCTACAAATAGGTCCAATTATATATATTAATCTTGATGGCCTCTGGGAGGCCTTTTTCCAAATCAACCTCCACACATATATGAGCGCAAGATTGAATAACCTCCTTTGGATCCTCCTTGTCAATATACTTTTCTAGAGAGTTACCAATGTCCCAAAGGGTTTCATCATTCTAGTAGTGAAGCGGCAAGAAAGGGAGACAAACCCAAACCAACATTGTTGAAGGAATGTCATTTTTTGGGTTTTAAATTCTGGATTCCATCTGTTTAGATAGAGCCCTCGAGCCCTCGAGCCCTCAAGAAGTAGGGGCCACTCCTAAAAATAAGGTCTCGATCTTCCTTCTCCTCAAAGAGGAAGACAAAGAAACCTTAGTTGCAAAAGGAATGAGACATCCCACCTTTCAAATGCGGCTTCAAGATCATTTCATTCCAAACTACAACATTTTTAGACAAGGGCCATATCCCAGAGAAATGGTCGACTAAGCCGTGCTCCACAATTAGGGAAAGATATCTCAAACCATCTTGAATCAGGACCTCTGGGATTTCTTCCAACTTCTTCACAAAGCGTGATTGTGCTTGTTTTGGGTGCTTTAGAAGGTCAGCCACAAGAGAGGCAAAAGTTTCAATGTCTGCAGAGGGAAGAGGGGGGGGTGGGAGGTTTGAGGAGCCCCCACCAGGGGAAGACATGGCGACCTCAGGGAAAGGGGCTACAATTGTCACAGAGAAAATTTACAATATGATCATATTCGTAGAAATTAATCCTTCTTGGATTTTATATTCTATTATGCAGGTTGGAGAAACAAGGAAGAACAACCAACCACTGTAGAATTTTCTCTCTTTGTGCACCTAAATTTTTATTCTTTAACAGTACTATAATGTGAAAGCAAAAAGAATATTTCAAGAGGGATATTCTTCATATATCCATAGAATAGAAGTGGAGAAAAACTCATCTAGAGGATTCCTACACATTAATAACTCCCCACATTTGAATTATGGTGATCTCACATGGTTGCCACTTAGAAATGTGAGGAATATTTAGATCATTACCTTGTTGATATCATAGTTTTTGCATATGAATTATATTTTAGGTACGTGATATCTCATTAGAAATATCTCAATGAGAAAAAAAAAATCCATCTTGGATGAGGCAACCCCCATCCATCACAAGGCCCAAATAGTGTTGTTTATAACCCCAAAAATGCATTAAAGGTTGATGACCCAAATTTTGACAAATAAAGACAATGGATGTCCCAAATTTCAATCTCCTCATCTAGAAAATCAACAAATTCATATGGTACTTATGTAGATCCATTTTGGATCAAGCAAAAGCAATCAATGGATGGTGATACATGTATACATTGGGTTGGAGGATACCTAGTATGAGATGAATATAATGATCATGCTCACCTCAAGAGAGTGGTAGTCCTTGGGGAGGTTCAAAGATGGATTGGTTTTTTTTGTCCAAGACTAACTACATGTCAAGATGAATGGCTCAAGAAGGTGTCTCAATTGCTTGAATTGTTGATACTGAAAGGGGGGTGAATCAGTATCAAGTAAAATTTAAAACCTTTTTCAACTTATACTTAAACCATTCAACTATATCCAATGATAAATGAACAATAGTATAAGAGTTACACCAATACACCACAATACACCATGCAGAATATATGAGAAATAATCAATAGTTATTGTTCAAGGGAAGTAATGACTTCCAAAGGTAGCTACAGCTTCCAAATGTAAAGGGAGAGATAAACCTCCAAGAGGAAGATACAATCCTCCAATATCAAGAGAGGGTTTAACTCTCCATCCTTGCCCCTTCCTTCCACCCAAGAATATATGAGAGATAATAAAACTTTACATTAAATCATCACCATCAACCAACCATCACATAGAACCTGATAATGCTTCCAAGACTTCTTCAATTTCTGCAATTCTTAAATTCTTGGAATACTCTAATCCTATAGATAATAATACTCAATGTATTATTTGAAACTTCTCTAAGTTTCACTCCTTGAATCCTCCCCAAAAACAAGTTATAGAGAGAATGGTAGACCTTGTTCAATTCTGGTTTATTCAAGAGACCAAACTTGAACAGAATTCCCATGCTCAATTTTTAACATCATATTTTGAAACTCGCACACTAGAAACTACAGTATGTAATATTTCCAATTCAATTTGTCCCACTTCATTTGGATTCTCTATGAAGAATTTATGACTAATTTACCCAAAACACTTGTTTATTGACTAGCTTCAGGACTGGTCAAAAACCCTATCTTCCACAGAGTGTATCTCCATAATTTTAGTGAATAACGAGCTGAAACTTTTACCACAGGTACCTTGATATGTCTTCTCAATACCATAGAAATTTCACCATCTGAATTTTTCTAGAAAACAATTTATAGCGAAAATGGTAAGATGACCTGAAAATAACATACCTTAGAACACATCACCAATAGATTTCATCCTCCCTTGAAATCTGGCCTTCTTTACTTCTGATTTCATCTGATATTTGATATGTGTATCAAATGAATTTATAATGATATTTATTTATACCATTTATGTCACTTCCTTTTAACATTAGGGTCGACCTGACACTTTCTTATTTTGTAATTCTTTTCTTTAATTATTTTCAGGGCCTACATGGACTTCCTTCTTCAATTCACTTTGTCATCTTCAAAAATTCATTTCTCCTCAACCATGAGGATCCATGTGACATGCCACATACCATCGGAAACAACATGATGTATACTATCCATCCATGGGTGTTTTATCTGCATGTGCATTTTTTTTCATGTCCAAATACCTTCATCAATCTTGCGGTCCAAAACCCATGACTAGGGTTGGCATCAATGACAACAACCAATCTTCCAACAATCTCCCACTTTGTCATTGATGGAAACACTCATGCTCCCCCTATCATCACAATCCCAATTTCTCTCCCCCTTTGACATCAATGGAAATGCTCCTTCGGCATGGACAGGGTCCATTACCTGGGCTACATCATTGATCAACATGGCGTACATGTGGATCCAGCCAAAATCCAAGTCATCTGTGACTGGCCAGCCCCAACAACACTCACTGAGCTTCGAAGCTTCTTGGGACTTGCTAATTTCTACCACAGGTTCGTGTTGGGTTTCTCCCATATTGCATGGGCCCTCATCCAAATAAACAGGGGTGGTGGTAAGGAGAAATTTGTGTGGGGTCGGTCCCAACAACAAGCGTTCGATTATTTGAAGCAGTGCTTGTGCTCAACCCCAGTAATTTCACTACAAGACCTGCAGCATCCCTTTGATATCGACACAGATGCTTCAGACTATGATGTGGGCATCGTTCTCACTCAGCACAGCCACCCCGTGGCCTATCATAGTGAGACACTGTCAGATATTGTCTGTAAGTACCCTACTTACGACAAAGAAATGTACTCCATTGTGCAAGCATGCCGCTAGTGGAGACATTACATTCTTGGGAAGGATATAGTCATCCACATTGATCATAAGCCACTGCAGTTCATGCAGACATAGGGAAAATTGCAGAATGACCGCCATCAAAAGTGGTCCACATACTTGCAGCAATTCCACCTCAACATCAAGTATAAAACAAGAAGCAACAATTGCGTCATTGATTGCCTCAGCAGACCGCCAGTCATGACACTCACCATGGTGATAGAATATTGTGGCCATGAGACATCTAGATAGCCCCAACTCTATGAGACAGACCCTAACTTTGCCACCACCTACCAAATGTTGGGTGCAAATGTAGTTTTCAATAATTTTCATCTTCAGGATGGGTTGTTTTGTCATCTGGGCCATATCTGTGTTCCATAAAGTGAGGGAGTGTAGTTGATTTGGGAAGCCCACTATAGTCGGGTGGCAAGACACTTTGGCATCGAAAAGACAGTGGTGATGCTACAGAAACATTTCTACTGGCTGAAACTTCGACAGGAGGTCGGCAAGTATATCAGGTCCTGCATTGCCTACGCTATTGCCAAACCGACCACTAAGAAACAAGGCTTGTACACCCATCTTCCTACTCCTGACAGGCCATGGTATTCCATCTCAATGGACTAAATGTCGGGCCTCCCATCCACCAAGCGGGGAAATGACTGTGTTTTTGTGGTTGTTGATCGATTTTCTAAGATGGCGATTCTCGTTGCCTACAAGAAGAGTATCACAACAGAGGCCACTGCCAAGCTCTTCTTTGAATGAGTCTGGGTACATTTTGGAATCCCAAAAACCTTTGTTTCAGATCGGGATAGTCGATTTCTTAGCACATTCTGGTCGAGCCTCTGGTCACTGTTGAACACCAAGCTCACCAAATCCACGGCCTTCCACCCCCAGACAGATGGCCAAACCAAGGTTGTAAATCGAATTATTGTGCATACCCTTCGCATGTATAATTCAAAGAACCCTCACACATGGGATGAGAGCCTTCCCTATGTCCAGCATAGCTACAACCAAGCCTTACATAGCTCAATCGGCCACAGCCCCTTTCAAGTGGGGTTGGGATTCCCACCATTGGGTCCCATAGATGTTGCACTTCCCCTTGAGGTCACCTCAACTGACTCATCTCCTGCTCCAACTAAAGCTGACAAAGCCACCCAGTTCATTCAGAAGATCCATCACATCTGCCAACAGGTTTAGGATATCCTACATAAGTCCAATGACAAGTACAAACAGCGCCATGATCAACATCGGGTGCCGCATAAGTTTCAGGTGGGCGACAATGTTTGGTTGCAATTGCAGAAAGAACGCCTTATAGGACCCCATCGGAAGCTTTGCCCACTTTGTTATGGAATGTACACTATCACCAAGGCCATGGGGGGTAATTCTTTTGAGCTCAACATTCCTCCTTTCCTTGTCCTGCACCCAGTGCTCAACGTGGATCTCCTTCACCCTTATCTCCCACCATTATTGGACACCTCAGAAGTAGCAGAACAGATGACACCAACAGAGCTCACCCTCGACTTCATACAACAGGCATCCAATGATAATATTGTGGACAGATAGATCAAGGGCACTCAACAACAAAAGATCCAACTTTATCAAGTCGTCAAAGCAAGGCAGCTCCTGCACCAAGGCAAGTGGCTCACCCGGGGTCAAATTCAGCAGAAATTTCCTCATCTAATGGGGGACCTCAATGCAATGGATACAATTGCTTCCTAAGGAGGGAGGATTGATCTCGATGGATATCGGTGGCCACCCACCTTTTCCAACTGGCTCAAAACAGTTTTCTGACATTTTTGGCAATTTACTATTTTTAGCATTTTTAACTTCCAGGGCCATTTTGAGGGCCTAAATGAAGGTTTTTCGATATCAAGCTACTCAATGATATCTAAAGGCATAATTGAGCCCCAAAAATGAATCTCCTCGGTGATACCTTACCAACGGGCTATCACACGCCTAAAACGGAGATCATATGCAAAAGTTACGACCCTTGGAAGTTGAAGTACTAACTTACCCAAACGGGGCCCACATGACTTTTGGCGCTTCATCTCCTAGGGTTAGGTTTTTGGATGTCTAGGGTTTTGGGCATTCTTTCTTATTGTAAAAAGGCCTTTAGAGCCTCATTTTAACCTTGTTCTTGTAAATGCACACTGTTATCACATCTCTTCTCAGAGATAAGCTGCCACCAATCCAGTGAGCTTGTTTCTGTTGCATTTTACAGTTTCAGCTTATTTCATTATTGAATAGAAAACCAGTTTTATTGTATCTCTGTTATTTTATGTTAAGAACCTGTTAATAATCTGTATTCATTTTGTTCTACTTATAAAATCTAGATCAGTGGTATCAGAGGGGTCTTCTCCTTGTCATTTTAATGCATGCCCCCAACGAGGTTGGAGTACAAAGAGTTGGGTCTCGAGCTTGTTTCTCTTGAGGACAGAAGCTCTCGCACGCCCAAGAAACCTCCCATGGAAGGAGAAAATAAATGTGATGGGACAGGAGATCCTTTCAAACTGTTGATTGAGGAATCCCTCACGCAATAGAGGAACGAGATGATGGATAGTTTCGCGCAAATCCTTCGACGACTACCAACAGGTGACGCATCTTCTTTGAACGGAGGCGTCGCCCCCTTCAAGGTAAAAATAAACTTTGATATTCCTATATTTGAAGGTTAGATAGATACAGATGTTGTAGACAAGTGATTGAATCTACTAGAAGGGTATTTTTTTGTTCATATATTTTTGAATAGAGAAAAGATTACTTTTGCACTCCTCAAAGCCATTCCCCATGTCAAAGATTGGTGGGAAACTTTCTATGAGCAAAAGGAAACAAAGGAAACCTCATTATTTTCAGTCATAGCCACCTGGGAATCCTTCAGGGATGTTATTAAGGAACAATACTACCCTGTCAGAAGTTATGACGACCTATATACCAAATGGACCACATTGTGGCAAGAAAGAGACCAAGCAGTGTCAAATTTCACAAATATCTTCCATACCTTGCGCACCAAGTTGGGTATCAAAGATTCGGAGTGACATCTGGTGCTTAAGTATCAAGGTGCTCTGCATAGATACATCCAGACCGAAATGGAATTTCTGGACATCTCATCCTTGGGCAAGGCCTACCGATATGTCGTCAAAATTGAGCAGAAGCTCAAACAAAAGATGCGAAAATTTGGGCCTGGGAACCCCTCACAACAAAAGCTAGAAAAGGGTGGCCCCAACCAACCAAACAAATGACACATCAAATATGGATAGTATCAGGACAACCAGTACAAGCAGAAAGCAAAGGAGGACACCAAAAAGACAAAGAAAGATACCAGGAAGTGGTGCGACTTCCATAAGAGCCCTTGGCATAACACTGTTGATTGCCGCTCAAAGCAGTCATTGGTGGCCAAAGTGAAAGCCTCTAAATCAGATGCAGATTCTGACTCAGAGATAGAAACATAAAAGGGAAGACGGATCATTGATGCAGAACCCAGTGCCACCATTGCTACCACCAAGCTCCAGCCTGGTGAACCAGACAAGCCAGAAGAAGAAGATCACCTCTTCCATTCACAGATGTGGGTAAAAGGCACCCCGCTGCACTTCATCATTGATAGTGGTAGCCAGAAGAACCTCAACCCCACACCATTGGATGGCTCCACCAAGGAAGCAATCTCTGTGTCATCCAATAGTGTCGACTATCGTATGACATCAAGTCCTTCAAAGATGAGGTATTGTTTGATGTTGCTCCTCTCGAAGTTTGTGATGTTCTTTTGGGCCAACATTATTTATGGAAACGTCATGTTGTATATGAGTCTAGGCCTTGTAGTGTTATTATTACTTTGAATAGGAAATTGTATAGGATACCCAAGGCAGTCCCACCTAGTGCTATTTCCTTGATCTCTGCTAAGCAATGCACGAAGGTCATCTCTCAAATGGGGAAATTTGTCTTCTTCATGATTCGCCATCAGAATAAGCGAAAGATCGCAGCCACATCCAAGGTCTTTGCGACTGACCTCTCCACAAAACAGAAGCAAGTAGATAAGGTCATGGAATAATACTCGGATATCTTCTCCTCACCTACAGGGGTACCTCTGCACTGCTAGGTTAAGCACCCCATCGATCTAACCCCCGGCACACCGCTGACCAATGGGCCAGTCTATTGTATCTCTTTGTTAGAGAATTAGGAGATCAAGCGACAGATCCAAGAACTTCTCCACAAGGGGCACATCTGCCCCAGCTCATCACCTTGTGGGATCCCAATCATGCTGTTACAGAAGAAATATGGAACCTGGCAACTCTGTATTGATTATCGGGTCGTGAATAAAATCACTGTCAGAAACCGGTACCCAATTCCCTAAATCGATGACCTCCTTTATCAACTCAAGGGGGGAAAATACTTCAATAAGATTGATCCGAAGTCTGGCTACCACCAGGTCCCAATAGAACAGATAGATGTTTGGAAGATCGCCTTCAAGTCAAAGGAAGGACTTTTTGAATGGTTAGTCATGCCCTTCGGTTTGACAAATGCTCCAGCCACTTTCATGAGTATGATGGGCAATATCATGCGACCATTCACCAATACTTTTGTAGTGGTGTATCTAGATGACATTCTAATTTACAGCAACACTTGGGTCGAACACTTGTAGCATATTCAGCAGGTTATGCACACCCTGCGACAACACAAGTTATACGCCAACCTGGAAAAATGCTCCTTCGGCATGGACAGGGTCCATTACCTGGGATACATCATTGATCAACATGGCATACATGTGGATCCAGCCAAGATCCAAGTCATCCGTGACTAGCCAACCCCAACAACACTCACTGAGCTTCATAGCTTCTTGGGACTTGCTAATTTCTACCGCAGGTTCGTGTTGGGTTTCTCCCATATTGCATGGGCCCTCAGCCAAATAAACAGGGGTGGTGGTAAGGAGAAATTTGCGTGGGGTCGATCCCAACAAAAAGCATTCGATGATTTGAAGAAGCACTTGTGCTCAGCCCCAGTACTTTCACTACCAAACCTGCAGCATCCCTTTGAGATTGAGACAAATGCTTCAGACTATGTTGTGGGCGTCATTCTCACTCAACACGGCCACCCCATGGCCTATCATAGTGAGACACTGTCAGATACTGTCTGTAAGTACCCTACTTACGACAAAGAAATGTACTCCAATGTGCAATCATGTCGCCAGTGGAGACATTACATTCTTGGGAAGGAGATAGTCATCCACACCGATCATAAGCCATTGCAGTTCATGCAGACACAGGGAAAATTGCAGAATGATCGCCATAAAAAGTGGTCCACATACTTGCAGCAATTCCACCTCAACATCAAGTATAAAATAGGAAGCACCAATCGCGTCACTGATTGCCTCAGCAAACCACCAGTTGCGGAACTCACCACGGTGTTAGACTCTTTCTGCCATGAGACATTTGGATGGCCCCAACTCTATGAGACAGACCCTGACTTTGCCACCACCTACCAAATGTTGGGTGCAAATGCAGTAATCGATAATTTCCATCTTCAGGATGGGTTGTTGTGTCATCTAGGCCATATCTATGTTCCATCAAGTGAGTGAGAGAAGTTGATCTGGTAAGCCCACTACAGTGGGGTGCCAGGCCACTTCAGCATCGAAAAGATAGTGGCGATGCTATAGAAACATTTCTAATGACCGAAACTTGGACAAGAAGTCAGAAAGTATATCAGGTCCTGCACTGCCTGCATTATTGTCAAACCAACCACTAAGAAACAGGGCATGTACACCCCTCTTCCTACTCCTGACAGGCCATGGGAATCCATCTCAATGGACTACATGTTGGGCCTCCCATCCACCAAATGGGGAAATGAATTTGTTTTTGTGGTTGTTGATCACTTTTCTAAGATGGTGATTCTAGTTGCCTGCAAGAAGAGCATCACAATAGAGGCCACTGCCAATCTCTTCTTTAAACGAGTCTGGGTACATTTTGGAATCCCAAAAAGCATTGTCTCAGATTAGGATAGTCGATTTCTTAGCACATTCTGGTCGAGCCTCTGGTCACTGTTGGACACCAAGCTCACCAAATCCATGGCCTTCCACCCCCAGACAGATGGTCAAACCGAGGTTGTAAATCGAATGATTGTGCATATCCTTCACATGTATAATTCAAAGAACCCTCGCACATGGGATGAGAGCCTTCCCTATGTCCAGCATAGCTACAACTGATCCTTACATAGCTCAACCAGACACAGCCCCTTTCAAGTGGGGTTGGGATTCCAACCATTGGGTCCCATAGATGTTTCACTTCCCCTTGAAATCACCTCAACTGACTCATCTCCTACTCCAACTAAAGCTGACAAAGCCACCCGGTTCATTGAGCAGATCCAGCACATCTGCCAACAGGTTTAGGATATCTTACATAAGTCCAATGATAAGTACAAATAGCACCATGATCAACATTGGGTGTCGCATAAGTTTCAGGTGCGTGACAGAGTTTGGTTGTACTTGCAGAAAGAATGCCTTACAGGACCCCATCGGAAGCTTCACCCACTCTGTTATGGACTGTACACTATCACCAAGGCCATGGGGGATAATTCTTTTGAGATCAGCATTCCTCCTTTCCTTGGCCTTCACCCAGTGTTCAACGTGGATCTCCTTCGCCCTTCTTTCCCACCATTATTGGACACCTCAGAAGTAGCAGAACAGTTGACACCAATAGAGCTCAACCCCGACTGCATACAATAGGCATCCAACGATCAAATTGTGGATAGACAAATCAAGCGCACTCAACAACAAAGGATCCAGCTTTATCGAGTCGTCAAAGCAGGGCATCTCCTGCACCAAGGCAAGTGGCTCACCCGAGGCCAAATTCAGCAGAAATTTCCTCATCTAATGGGGGACCTCAATGCAATGGAGACCATTGCTTCCTAAGAAGGGAGCATTAATCCAGATGGATATCGGTGGCCACCCACCTTTTCCAACAAGCTTAAAACAGTTTTCTGACATTTTTGGCAATTTACTATTTTTAGCAGTTTTAACTTTTGGGGCCATTTTGAGGGCCTAAATGAAGGTTTTAAATCTCCTCGACGATACCTTTCCAACGGGCTATCACACGCCTAAAACGGAGATCATATGCAAAATTTACGACCCCGAGAAGTTGATGTACTAACTTACCCAAACAAGGCCCGCATGACTTTTGGCGCTTCATCTCCTAGGGTTAGGTTTTTAGATGTCTAGGGTTTTTGGAATTCTTTATTATTGTAAAAAGGCCTTCAGAGCCTCATTATAACCTTCTTCTTTTGAATGTGCATTGTCGTCACATCTCTTCTCAGAGATAAGTCGCCACCATTCCAGCAAGCTTGTTTCCGCTGCATTTTACAGTTTCAGCTTATTTCGTTATTGAATAGAAAACTAGTTTTACTGTATATCTGTTATTTTGTGTTAAGAAAATATTAATAATCTATATTCATTTCATTATGCTCATAAAATATGGATCAGTGGTATCAGAGTGGTCTGCTCCTTGTCGTCTTAATCCATGTCCCCAATGAGGTCGGAGTACAAAGAGTTGGGTATCGAGCTTGTTTCTCTTGAGGATAGAAGCTCTCGCATGCCCAAGTGACCTCCCATGGAAGGAGAAAAGAAAGATGAAGGGACAGGATATCCTTTCAAACTGTTGATTGAGGAATCCCTCACACAAAAGAGAAACGAGATGATGGATAGTTTCGTGCAAATCCTTCGGCGACTACCAACAAGCGACGCATCTTCTTCGAACGGAGGCACCGCCCCCTTCAAGGTACAAATAAACTTTGATATTAATATATTTGAAGGTTAGATAGATGCAAATGTTGTAGACAAATGGTTCAATCTACTAGAAGGGTATTTTTATGTTCATAAATTTTCGAATGGAGAAAATATTACTTTTTCTCTCCTCAAAGTCGTTCCCATGTCAAAGATTGGTGGGAAAATTTCTCTGAGCAAAAGGAAACAGAGGAAACCTCATTATTTTCAGTCACGGCCACCTGGGAATCCTTCATGGATGTTATTAAGAAAAAATACTACCCTGTCGGAAGTTATGACGACCTGTATACCAAATGGACCACACTGCGGCAAGAAAGAGACCAAGCAGTGCTAGATTTCACGAATATCTTCCATACCTTGCGCACCAAGTTGGGTATCAAAGATTCAGAGTGACATCTGGTGCTCAAGTATCATAGTTCTGTGCATAGATACATCCAGACCAAAATGGAATTTCTGGACATCTCATCCTTGGGCGCGGCCTACCGATATGTCGTCAAAATCGAGCAGAAGCTCAAACAAAAGATGCAGAAATTTGGGCCTGGGAACCCCTCACAACAAAAGCCAGGAAAGGGCGGCCCAAACCCACCAACCAAAGGACAAAGAAAAGATGGACAATATCGGGACAACCAATACAATCTGCAAGCAAAGGAGGACACCAGAAAGATAAAGAAAGATATCGGGAAGTGGTGCGACTTCCATAAGAGCCCTTGGCATAACACCGCTGACTGCCGCTCAAAGAAGTCGTTGGTGGTCGAAGTGAAATCCTATGAATCAGATGTAGATTCTATCTCTAAGACATAACCAAAAAGGGGAAGACGGATCATCAACGTGGAACCCGGTGCCACCGTTACTACCACCAAGCTCAAGCTTGGTGAACCATACGAGCCAGAAGAAGGAGAGCGCCTCTTCCATTCACAAATATGGGTAGAAGGCACCCCACTCCACTTCATCATTGATAGCGGTAGCCAAAAGAACATCATATCAATAGAGGTCATCAAGTGGCTAGCCCTGCCAACAACGTCACACCCACAACCCTACACCATTGTATGGCTCCGCCAAGGAAGCGATCTCCACGTCAGCCAAAAGTGTCAACTGACGTATGACATCAAGCCCTTCAAAGATAAGGTATTGTGTGATGTTGCTCCTCTCGAAGTTTGTGATGTTCTTTTGGGCCAACCTTATTTATGGAAACGTCATGTTGTATATGATTCTAGGCCTCGTAGTGTTATTATTACTTTGAACAGGAAATTGTACAGGATACCTGAGGCAGTCCCACCTAGTGTTATTTCCTTGATCTCTGCTAAGCAATGCAGGAAGGTCATCTCTCAGACAGGGAATTTTGTCTTCTTCGTGATTCTCTCTCAGAATAAACGAAAGATCATAGCCACATCCAGGGTCTCTGCAACCGACCTCTCCACACAACAGAATCAAATAGATAAGGTCGTGGAAGAATACTCGGATATCTTCTCCTCACCTACAAGGGTACCTTTGCACTGCCAGGTCAAGCACCCCAACGATCTGACCCCCGGTGCACCGCTACCCAATGGGACAGTCTATCGTAGCTCTTTGTTAGAGAATGAGGAGATCAAGCGACATATCTAAGAACTTCTCCACAAGGGGCACATCTGCCCTAGTTCATCACCTTGCGGGAGCCCAATCGTGCTGGTACAGAAGAAATATGGAACCTGACGACTCTGTATTGATTACCGTCTCTGAATAAAATCACTGTCAGAAACCGGTACCCGATTCCCTGAATCGATGACCTCCTTGATCAACTCACGGGGGCCAAATACTTCAGTAAGATTGATCTGAACTCTGGCTACCACCAGGTCCCGATAGAACAGACAGATGTATGGAAGACCGCCTTCAAGTCAAAGGAAGGACTTTTTGAATGGTTGGTCATGCCCTTTGGTTTGACAAATTCTCTAGCCACTTTCATGAGGATGATGGACGATATCCTATGACCATTCACCAATACTTTTGTAGTGGTGTATCTGGATGACATTCTAATTTACAGCAAGACTTGGACCGAACACTTGCAGCATATTCAACAGGTTTTGCACACCCTGCGACAGCACAAGCTATACGCCAACCTGGAAAAATGCTCCTTCGGTATGGACAGGGTCCATTACCTGGGCTACATCATTGATCAGCATGGCATACATGTGGATCCAGCCAAGATCCAAGTCATCCATGACTGGCCAGCCCCAACAACACTCACTGAGCTTTGGAGCTTCTTGGGACTTGCTAATTTCTATCGTAGGTTCGTATTTGGTTTCTCCCATATTGCATGGGCCCTCAGTCAAATAAACAGGAGTGGTGGTAAGGTGAATATTGCGTGGGGTCGGTCCCAATAAAAAGGGTTCGATGATTTGAAGCAACGCTTGTGCTCAGCCCATTACTTTCACTACCAGACCTACAACATCCCTTTGAGCTCGAGATAGATGCTTCAAACTATGTTGTGGGCGTCGTTCTCACTTAGCACAGCCACCTCGTGGCCTATCATAGTGAGACGATGTTAGATACTTTCCATAAGTACTCTACTTATGACAAAGAAATGTACTCCATTGTGCAAGCATGCCTCCAATGGAGACATTACATTCTTGGGAAGGGGACAGTCATCCACACTGATCATAAGCCACTGCAGTTCATGCAGACACAGGGAAAATTTTAGAATGACCGCCATCAAAAGTGGTCCACATACTTGTAGCAAATCCACCTCAACATCAAGTATAAAACAGGAAGCACCAATCGCGTCGTTGATTGCCTCAGCAGACCACCAGTCACGGCACTAACCATGGTGCTAGACTCTTGTGGCCATGAGACATCTGGATGGCCCCAACTCTATGAGACAGACCCCAACTTTTCCACCACCTACCAAATGTTGGGTGAAAATGCAATTGTCGATAATTTCCATCTTTAGGATGGGTTGTTGTGTCGTTTGGGCCATATCTGTGTTCCATCAAGTGAGTGAGTGAAGTTGATCTTGGAAGCCCACTACACTCGAGTGGCAGGATATTTCGGCGTCGAAAAGATAGTGGTGATGCTACAGAAACATTTCTACTGGCCAAAACTTCGACAAAGGGTCAGAAAGTATATCAGGTCCTGCACTGCCTGCGCTATTTCCAAACAAACCACTAAGAAACAGGGCCTATACACCCCTCTTCCTACTCCTGATAGGCCATGGGAATCCATCTCAATGGACGACATGTCGGGCCTCCCATCCACCAAGTGGGGAAATGACTGTGTTTTTGTGGTTGTTGATCGCTTTTCTAAGATGGCAATTCTGGTTGCCTGGAAGAAGAGCATCACAACAGAGGCCACTGCCCATCTCTTCTTTGAACGAGTCTGGGTACATTTTGGAATCCCAAAAACCATTGTTTCAGATCAGGATAGTCGATTTCTCAACACATTCTGGTCAAGCCTCTGGTCACTGCTGGACACCAAGCTCACCAAATCCACGGCCTTCCACCCCTAGACAGATGGCCAAACCGAGGTTGTAAATCGAATGATTGTGCATATCCTTCGCATGTATAATTCAAAGAACCCTCGCACATGGGATGAGAGCCTTTCCTATGTCCATCATAGCTACAACTGAGCCTTGCATAGCTCAACCGGCCACAGCCCCTTTCAAGTGGGGTTGGGATTCCAACCATTGGGTCACATGGATGTTGCACTTCCCCTTGCGGTCACCTTGACTGACTCGTCTCATTCTCCAACTTAAGATAACAAAGCCACCTGGTTCATTGAACATATCCATCACATCCACCAACAGGTTCAGGATATCCTACATAAGTCCAATGACAAGTACAAATAGCGCCATGATCAACATCGGGTGCCACATAAGTTTCAAGTGGGCAAAAAAGTTTGGTTGCACTTGCAAAAAGAACGCCTTACAAGACCCCATCGAAATATTCACCCACTCCATTATGGACCGTACACTATCACCAAGGTCATGGGGGATAATGCTTTTGAGCTCAACATTCCTCCTTTCCTTGGCCTGCACCCAGTGTTCAACGTGGATCTCCTTCGCCCTTATTTCCCACCATTATTGGACACCTCAGAAGTAGAAAAACAGTTGACACCAACAAAGCTCAACCCCAACTACATACAATAGGCATCCAATGATCAGATTGTGGACTGACAGATCAAGAGAACTCTACAACAAAGGATCCATCTTTATCGAGTCGTCAAAGCAGGCCAGCTCCTGCACCAAGGCAAGTGGCTCACCCAGGGCCAAATTCAGCAGAAATTTCCTCATCTAATTGGGGACCTCAACACAATGAATACCATTGCTTCCTAAGGAGGGAGGATTGATCCAGATGGATATTGGTGGCCACCCACCTTTTCCAACTGGATCAAAACAGTTTTCTAACATTTTTGGTAATTTACTATTTTTAGCAGTTTTAACTTCCGGGGCCATTTTGAGGGCCTAAATGTAGTTTTTTCAGTATCAATCTCCTTAATGATATTCAAAGGCATAATTCAGCCCCCAAAATGAATCTCCTCGATGATACATTTCCAACGGGCTATCACAGGCCTAAAACGGAGATCATATGCAAACGTTACGACCCTGGGAAGTTGATGTACTAACTTACCCAAACGGGGCCCGCGTGACTTTTGGCGCTTCATCTCCTAGGGTTAGGTTTTTGGATATCTATGGTTTTTAGCTTTCTTTCTTATTGTAAAAAGGCCTTTAGAGCCTATTGTAACCTTCTTCTTGCGAATCCATGGTGTCTTCGCATCTCTTCTCAGAGATAAGCCGACACCATTCCAGCAAGCTTGTTTCTACTGCATTTTACAGTTTCATCTTATTTCGTTATTGAATAGAAAACTATTTTTACTGTATCTCTATTATTTTGTGTTAAGCACCTGTTAATAATCTATATTCATTTTGTTCTACTCATAAAATCTGGATCAATGGTATCAGAGCGGTCTACTCCTTGTCGTCTTAATGCATGTCCCCAACGAGGTCGAAGTACAAAGAGTTGGGTCTCGAGCTTGCTTCTCTTGAGGACAGAAGCTCTCGCATGCCCAAGCGACCTCCCATGGAAGGAGAAAATAAATATGATGGGACAGGATATCCTTTCAAACTATTGATTGAGGAATCCCTCACGCAACATAGGAACGAGATGATGGATAGTTTCGCGCAAATCCTTCGGCGACTACCAACAAGTGACACATCTTCTTCGAACGGAGGCACCGCCCCCTTCAAGGTACAAATAAACTTTGATATTCCTATATTTGAAGGTCAGATAGATGCAAATGTTGTAGACAGGTGGTTGAATCTACTAGAAGGGTATTTTTTTGTTCATAAATTTTCAAATAGAGAAAATATTACTTTTGCGCTCCTCAAAGACGTTCCCCATGTCAAAGATTGGTGGGAAACTTTCTGTGAGCAAAAGGAAACAGAGGAAACCTCATTATTTTCAGTCATGACCACCTGGGAATCCTTCAAGGATGTTATTAAGGAACAATACTACCCTTTTGGAAGTTATGACGACCTGTATACCAAATGAACCACACTGCAGCGAGAAAGAGACCAAGTAGTGCCAGATTTCACAAATATCTTCCATACCTTGCGGACCAAGTTGGGTATCAAAGATTCAGAGTGACATATGGTGCTCAAGTATCATGGTGCTCTACATAGATACATCCAGACTGAAATGGAATTTCTGAACATCTCATCCTTGGGCACATCCTACCAATATGTCATCAAAATCAAGAAGAAGCTCAAACAAAAGATGCGGCAATTTGGGCCTGGGAACCCCTCACAACAAAATCCAGGAAAGGGCAGCCCCAACCCACTGAACAAAGGATAGAGAAAAGATGGACAGTATCAGGACAACCAGTACAAGCCACAAGCAAAGGAGGACACTGGAAAGGCAAAGAAAGATACCGGGAAGTTTTGCGACTTCCATAAGAGCCCTTGGCATAACACTGCTAACTATCGCTCAAAGTAGTCACTGGTGGACGAAGTGGAAGCCTCTGAATCAGATTCAGATTCTGACTCTAAGACAGAACTAGAAAGGGGAATATGGATCATTGACATAGAACCAAGTGCCATCGTTGCTACCACCAAGTTCCAGCCTGGTGAACCAGACGAACCAGAAGAAGGAGAGTGCCTCTTCCATTCACAGATGTGGGTAAAAGGCACCCCACTTCACTTCATCGTTTATAGCGGTAGCCAGAAAAAACTCATCTCAGCAGAGGTCGTCAAGTGGTTGGCCCTGCCAACAACGTCGCACCCACAACCCTACACCATTTGATGGCTTCGCCAAGGAAGTGATCTCCGCGTCAGCCAACAGTGTCGAATGTCGTACGACATCAAGCCCTTCAAAGACGAGGTATTTTGTGATGTTGCTCCTCTCGAAGTTTGTGATGTTCTTTTGGGCAAACCTTATTTATGGAAACGTCATGAGGTATATGAGTCTAGGCCTCATAGTTTTATTATTACTTTGAACAGGAAATTGTACAGGATACCCGAGGCAGTCCCACCTAGTGTTATTTCCTTGATCTCTGCTAATCAATGCAGGAAGGTCATCTCTTAAAAGGGGAAGTTTGTCTTCTTTGTGATTCACTCTTAGAATAAGTGAAAGATCGTAGCCACATCCAAGGTCTCTGTGGCTGACCTCTCCACACAACAGAATCAAGTAGATAAGGTCATGGAAGAATACTCGGATATCTTCTCCTCACCTATAGGGGTACCTCTGCACTACCAGGTCAAGCACCCCATCAATCAGACCCCCGGCGCACCGTTGCCCAATGGGCCAATCTATCATTACTCTTTGTTAGAGAATGAAGAGATCAAGTGACAGATCCAAGGACTGCTCCACAAGGGGCACATCTTCCCCATCTCATCACCTTGCGGGAGCCCAATCATGCTGGTACAGAAGAAAGATGGAACCTGGTGACTCTGTATTGATTACCGGGCTCTGAATAAAATCACTATCAGAAACTCGTACCTGATTCCCTGAATCGATGACCTCCTTGATCAACTCACGGGGGCCAAATAATTCAGTAAGATTGATCTGGAGTTTGGCTACCACCAGGTCCCAATAGAACAGACAAGTGTATGGAAGACCACCTTCAAGTCAAAGGAAGGACTTTTTGAATGGTTGGTCATGCCCTTTGGTTTGACAAATGCTCCAGCCACTTTCATGAGGATGATGGATGATATCCTATGACCATTCACCAATACTTTTGTAGTGGTGTATCTGGATGACATTTTAATTTACAGCAAGACTTGGGGTCGAACACTTGCAGCAGGTTTTGCACACCCTGTGGTAGCTCAAGCTATACACCAACCTGGAAAAATGCTCCTTAGGCATGGACAGGGTCTGTTACCTGGGCTACATCATTTATCAACATGGCGTATATGTGGATCCAGCCAAGCTCCAAGTCATTTGTGACTGGCTAGCCCCAACAACACTCACTGAGCTTCGGAGCTTCTTGGGACTTGCTAATTTCTACCACAGGTTCATGTTGGGTTTCTCCCATATTGCATGGGCCCTCAGCCAAATAAACAGGGGTGGTGGTAAGGCAAAATTTTCATGGGGCCGGTCCCAACAACAAGAATTCGATGATTTGAAGCAACGCTTGTGCTCAGCCCCAGTACTTTCACTACCAAACCTGCAGCATCCCTTTGAGATCAAGACAGATGCTTCAGACTATATTTTGGGCATCGTTCTCACTCAGCATGACCACCCTGTGGCCTATCATAGTGAGACATTGTCAGATACTATCTGTAAGTACCTTACTTACAATAAAGAAATGTACTCCATTGTGCAAGCATGCCGCCAGTGGAGACATTACATTCTTGGGAAGGAGACAGTCATCCAGATTGATCATAAGCCACTGCAGTTCATGCAGACATAGGGAAAATTGCAGAATGATTGCCATCAAAAGTGTTCCACATACTTGCAGTAATTCCACCTCAACATCAAGTATAAAATAGGAAGCACCAATCGTGTCACTGATTGCCTCAGCAGACCACCAGTCACAGCACTCACCACGATGCTAGACTCTTGCGGCCATGAGACATCTAGATGGCCCCAACTCTATGAGACAGACCCTAACTTTGCCACCACCTACCAAATGTTTGGTGCAAATGCAGTTGTTGATAATTTCCATCTTCAGGATGGGTTTTTGTGTCGTTTGGGCCATATCTATGTTCCATCAAGTGAGCGAGCGAAGTTGATCTGGGAATCCCACTATAGTCAGGTTGTAGGACACTTCAGCATCGAAAAGATAGTGGTGATGCTACAGAAACATTTCTACTAGTCGAAACTTCGACAGGAGGTCGGAAAGTATATCAGGTCCTGCACTACCTATGATATTTCCAAACCGACCACTAAGAAATAGGGTATGTAAACGCCTCTTCCTACTCCTGACATGCCATGGGAATCCATCTCAATGGACTACATGTCGAGCCTCCCACCACCAAGCAGGGAAATGAGAACCAAACATCTATCCCAAGAGATTTCAAGTAAGTTTCCATTCTATTATTCCAGTATTCAAAATTGCTTCCATCAAATGGTGGAATCCCATTTGGAATTTTGTCTTCCATTTCTTCTTAGGATCTTCCTTCCAGTGGTTAAACTGTATTGAAGGTAAACCACTCTGATACCAATTGTTGATACTGAGAGGGGGGTGAATCAGTATCAAGTAAAATTTAAAACCTTTTTCAACTTATACTTAAGCCATTCAACTATATCCAATGAGAAATGAACAATAATATAAGAGTTACACCAATACACCACAATACACCATGCAGAATATATGAGAAATAATCAATAGTTATTGTTCAAGGGAAGTAATGACTTCCAAAGGTAGCTACAGCTTCCAAATGTAAAGGGAGGTATAAACCTTCAAGAGGAAGATACAATCCTCCAATATCAAGAGAGGGTTTAACTTTCCATCTTTGCCTCTTCCTTCCACCCAAGAATATATGAGAGATAATAAAACTTTACATTAAATCATCACCATCAACCAACCATCACATAGAACCTAATAATGCTTCTTGAGACTTCTTCAATTTATGAAATTCTTCAATTCTTGGAATACTATGATCATGTAGATAATATTACTCAATGTATTCTCTGAAACTTCTCCAAGTTTCACTCCTTGAATCCTCCCCAAAAAGAAGTTATAGAGAGAATGGTATACCTTGTTCAATTTTGGTTTATTTAGGAAACCGAAATTGTACAGAATGCCTCGCGCTCAATATTTAACATCAGATTTTTAAACTCACACACTAGAAACTAAATTTTTTACTCTTTCCAATGCAATTTATCCCACTTCATTTGGATTCTCTATGAATAAGTTATGACTAGCTTTAGGACTAGTCAAAAACCCTATCTTCCACAGAGTGTATCTCCGTAATTATAGTGAATAAAGAGCTAAAACTTTTACCACAGGCACCTTGATATGTATTCTCAATACCATAGAAATTTCACCATCTGAATCGTTCTATAAAAAAAATTATAGCGAAAATGGTAAGATGCCCTGAAAATAACATACCTTAGAACACATCACCAAAAGACTTCATCCTCCCTTGAAATCCGACCTTATTTACTTTTGATTTCCTCTGAAATTCGACTTGTGTATCAAATGAATGTATAATGATATTTATTTATACCATTTATGTCACTTCATTTTAACATTAGGATCGACCTGACACTTTCTTATTTTGTAATTCTTTTCTTTAATTATCTTCAGGACCTACATGTACTTCCTTCTTCAATTCACTTTCTCATCTTCAAAAATTCATTTCTCCTCAACCATGAGGATCCACGTGTCGTGTCACATACCACTAGAAACAACATGATTTATACTATCCATCCATGGGTGTTGTATCTGCATGTGCATTTTCCTTCATGTCCAAATACCTTCATCAATATTGTGGTCCAAAACCCATGACTAGGGTTGACATCAATGACAAAAACCAATCTTCCAACATGAATGGCATGGAATTGAACCACAATGCCTAAATGCCCTTTTTTAATAAACTTTTCTATATGGTGGGAATTGGTTATCTCTAGAGAGTTGGTTGTAATTCCTTTAAAAGTGTAGGTATATCCCTCCTATTGGAAACTAATGTATAACTCATGGAAATCCATGGTGATGGGACCTATTGTCCATAACCATTCAACACACAATATAATGTCATAGCCACCCATTTCAATGCAAACATGTGGATTTTTCAAGGAATAATCACCCATTTGAAGCCTCACATTTTCATAAAGACCACCACATTTCATAAAACCTCCATTAGTGATCAAGATTTGGAAGTTGTTCACATAATGGATGTAACGATGTGTTTCTTGGGCTACACAATGATGAATGAAGTTATGGGTGCTATCAATGTCGATTAAGATAAGGACTTTGTGATGTTTGATGTAGCTAATCAATTTGATGGTTTGGGGAGAAGAAATATTATTCAAGGCATGCAAGGATATCTGTGGACATGTTATGTAGCATATGAGGCAACATATTCAACATATGGATGAAGAACATATAGGGGTATAGCTTTAACTTCATCATCAAAACTTTCCTTTGAAATGACCATAAAGAGTTTTTGCTCCTTACATTTATGCTCGGGAAAATATTTCTCATCAAAGTTGTAGAAAATCCATTTAAGTTGGCACTCTTCCCTTTAAAATCAAGTTAACTTGTTTATCTTAATGGGTGGAGAGAATGGAGAGGAATTGGTAGGGGGGAAATAGTGGGACGGGGACAAGGAATATATGGAGTACTTTTACTTTGAGAATTCACCACCTTTTGGGATTCTCAAGATCTTTGAGATGCTTCCAACCACGTGGTAGGATGAGCCATTAATACTTGTGCATGTATCTTTGTTGGCACAGGGGCATACCCAAGGTTCAACACTACAACAGCGCACCAACAAATCCCTAACTACCGTCCCTTTCAGCAACACCTGCGAAGCATATGAAGTTGCACCCGAGGTAGAGGCAGGGGTGCTTGCAAGACTCAGGTGTCTGCAACCTTAGCTGGGACACAGATCTGTGATTATAACATTAATACAGCTCTTAGTACCGCCAGTCCCTCGATATGCAATCACTATTCACTTCTTTGATAAAACAGAGCTTCGCAGCATTCACACTAATATACAATAGTTAAGCACTTAGCATATAAATGGATCAGAATGATCATATCAAGAACTAAGCATGACTATCTTGATCAGATCTAATATTCTCACATATCATAAGCACAAAGTAGAAGTAGATCTATATAAACATATCAATGCACTTAGCAAATAACATGTGAACACATTAAGACAAAGCACAAAGCACATAACACAGTCTGTACGTGGTTCACCCCCACCCTATGGCTACGTCCACCAACTCTTCTTCTTTATTGTCTTCAGTCAATCAGTTACAAGCACAAAGCCTTCAAAACCCTTACCCTGCACAGGACAGAAGATCTGCGCAACTCGCTAGATCCTTCTTCCTTGCATTATAGCACTAAGCCCTCCACAATCTGCTACAAGGACCTACACTTAGCTCTACAAGTATCTTACATTCATGCACAAATCCCTTACAATTCATACTGGCACTTAGCCTTTAGCACTTAGCATATCATCACATCACATAGATGCATTATTCTCCCCTTTCTTACATTGCCTATACTTCTATTTATACATACAAAATAGGCCTAAACATGGGTAAACCCATGGGTTGACATTCCATTCTCGTTACATATTCCCAAAATCCCAAAAAGTGGCCCAAAAGGGGGTCGAGCTCCCGTGATGGCCGCTTCGTCTTGTGATCCTCCTTCGGTAGGCTGTCGGAGTCCCAAAATAGGTCAACATGACCAAGAAACTCCCAAAACTTGGTCAAGGGCCAACAGGCCCCCAACACTCACCTGTGACTCGTCCCAAGTCACTCTGATCTGAGCAATTCTTCCTTGAACGCCTCGAGCTTGAGTCGATCTTCTTCAACTTGGTGCTTTGTTGTGGCCTCTTGTTCGGTGAACTCCTAGATTACTGTGTCATTCACTGGCTCTTCTAGGCGTTGTTCTGTTGCAGTGACAACCTGTTCTAACTCTTCTCCTCATCTCTCTACTTCTGTAAAAAAATGGCATGCCTTACATTGCACAGGTTGAATCCATTGAGTGACTTCCATCACTTTTCTTTGAAGCATATGGATCTGTTGTTGAGCTGTGCATTTTTCTTGAGATCTCTTCATTATTTCTACAGCTGACAGGGCCTTCAACTGTGCTTATAGTGTATCTTTGTGTTGCTTCGCTTCCTGGGGCTGTGACTCCAATGTCTGTAACTCCAGGTTCTCTGTGAGGTTTTCATATGTTTAGGCGTTGCGGTTACTCATCTGCTTTCATTCCAATGCAAGATATTTTAATTTGTCAACTGTGATGTGGGAAGTTGCTTCTCGTTGGTCCCTTACGTCTTGAGGGGTCTTGGGCATAGTGCAGATCTCCAACTATGCTATGCGTTGTTGGAGATGTTGGATTACCTCTTCAAGTTGTGCCACCTGCTATGGAACTTGTTCTTCAGCCTTTACTTCGACAACGGTCACAGAGAGAAGTGCTCTATGAACCATTTCCTTTACTTCGAGTAGCTCAGTAAGCAACTATTCCTTGCTTTGTTGTAACTGTTCTTTTTCTTCATCCCACTTCGCTTGCAGAGCAATCCTTTCCCATTCTGCATCATTGTGCTTCTCCTCAATGTATTTATATACTTGCACTAAAGCTTGGGTGGCTTGTGTTGTCTCTTCCTGAGCTCATCGAAGGAGAGCTTCGATTGTATCAGCAATGCGGTGTAGTTGAGTTGGCTCATCACCTAGTTCTACTTTTCCTGCTGACAGAGGCGTAGTAGAAACTGTACAGCTAGACTGTAATTCCTATTGCACTCCTTCAAGTTCAACCCTGATCCGATTGAACACATCCTCTTTCTTAGCTTCTTGCTTCTCTGTTATCTTCATGGAAGCATCCTTCAGTTCTGCGACGATGAATTTGAAGTTGTCTGAGGTGAGGGTGGTCTCAAATTTGGTCTTGGTTGCTTTTGATTTCTTCCTTGAAGAAGGTTTCAGAGGGGAAACCTTCCTTTTCTTCAAGGTGTCCTCCTTGTCTTAGGAAGTGTAACCTCACCTTTCTTTTGTTCAATGTCTATGTCATCTATCTCTCTGCCATCACCTCCTTGCTCATGTGAGATAGAAGCAGTCTTCAATGAGGTATTGCTTACATCTTGAGCGTCTTCATTTTTCTTGGTCTTGCTCGGTCCAGGTGTATCATGTGTTGCTTCTGGACTATCAATATCAGATAGCTCTGTGGGGTCTGCTGGGATGAGGAGGTCTACAGACCATTCCTTAGTAATATCTTCTAAGTCTTCCTCCGTCGACTTGTAGTATGACTACAGTTGTTGTTTATGCTCATCAGCATGCAATGTGATATAGATGAAATGGCGGTCCGGGCTAAATTTCATTAAGTTCTTGAACCTATGGAGAGTGTTCGAGGTTATATGAGGCTCAGACCAGATGGTTGTCTTCAGCTAGTTGTAATAAGTGTGGAAGATGGCATTTGACTACCACTGTTTATTCATGTCGTTCGAGTACCACAATGTACTGAACTTCACGGCCATAGGTTCAAACGGCTTGATGTCTAGGAAGGTCACACCTTCCGGCATCTCCCATGCGATAAAATCGATCAAGATGAGAAGCTAGCTGAAGTGGAACTCATATCCTTGGTCCTGCGCTTCCCTGCAGTCCAGTTCCAATTGATTTATGAGGTACTTCACCCAATTCATTTGTAGGCCCTCCGTGCAGTTTCTTGCAAGGTCGACTACAAATACAGTCACTTGGGTGGGTCAGTTCTTGCGAACTAACTTTCCTGTGATCAATTAACAGGCTAGGCACACTACGTCGCTCTGGATAGAGGCTACCTTGTAACCTCGTGTTCCCTTCTCAACATCTCCATAGGTGTCTTTAATCTTCTACGCAAGAGCGCGATCCATGGTTTTCTTGGGATAGAAATCCTGTGGGTCAAGGCCTTGCATGCTTAGCCCTGTGATCCGATTGATCAACGTTGGATCCACTGTGATGTGGTGGTTCAACCACAAATATCCACCATGGTAGCAGGACAACAGCAACTTGACGCATGTGTTCACTTCTTGGTGCCTACCAAAGTGAGGAATCTTCATGACATTGAGTAGTGCGGACTGCGCGAGGTTCATGGTCCATGACTGGGGGACGATCTTAGAGTTATTTCCCTTGGTTCTGGGAAGATACTTGTGCAAGGTGAGCATGTTGTACACCTTCCTGTCACTGAGGTTCAAGTCTCTAAACTTCAATGCTATGATCTTATCTTGGTCTGTGTGCATTACGCATATCCTTTTCGGAAGGTACGCAGTGACCAAAGCATACTCAAATTATTTGGGCACACTGTCACTATTTATCGTGTCGCTCAGAGGGGGTAGATAGGTGGGTAATATACTCGGGATTAACTTAGCATTCACGACATCATCCCTATGGTTAGTTCACTTTTCATCTACTGGCCAAGATGGACCAGCTCGAGCAGTGGATGGAGAGGTCGGCAGTCCTCTCGTCAAAGATGCTTGTACACCTGTAGACACTCCTCTCTATGACATGACTCTTTCAGTCATTAAGTCGAGGAGAAATTCTGTTACTGATTCTTCAACTGCGGTGAGCTCGTCGGACATACGTGCTCAGGATTAAATTATCGTGGTCATGATGAACTTAGATACGGCATTAGAACAAACAGCAATAGCGCAATGATCATTGTATACAATTCACTTAGTCTACGGGCTTCAAATTCTTAGTTAGCAAATTTTTTCTCTGTGCATGGTGCGACAGGATAAGTAGGAAACTCGGCAATAGTTCGCTTGCAACAGTTATGAGCCTCCATTAACTCTTGTTCGATCTGTTATGGCATGGTCTAACGGTCTGATGATAGACCTTTATTGCCTTTATGCCTGTTTCGAGTGTCGATCGAACGGTTATAATATCCTCAACGGCTATATTTCTTCGCCATAGTGAAGTGCCATGTGTCGTTGTTCTGATATCCTGGTGAAGCTCCAATTCTGCAACTTTTATGTCTACAAAATTCCTTCTGGAACCTTCTACAACTTAGCTCTCTTCTTACTTTGCTTCCTAGACTTCTTTCGAGTGAGCTTCATCTCAGTAGTTCGTTTTCAATTCTGATTATTATATTTTGTGGTTTTAGTTACTTTGTGTTGTTGAGATTCTCTCCTAGGACTTAGGGGTGACACCTCTTATTTATCTGAGATAGGTACTTCAGTCTCTTGTGAGTCTTCTAATGTTCTTGCAGCTTTGACATCTGGGTTTCTAGTGTTAAATTGCTTCGATCTGTTCTATTGTTCTTCGATCAAGTGTGTGATCCTCCTGGTCATGAAATATTTTAATTCTTGTTTCTTCTGCTGCAAAACTTTTTCTTCTTTCTTTTGTCAAGATTGATCTCTGTCAATCCAAGGTTTTCCTATTAACATGGTAAACGGGGCGCGATATTCAACAAATTTAATAATCTCAACATCTTCGTCTGTCGAAGTTCCATTGACGGTCATAGGTATCTGAGCGAGCATTCCACATAGGTTTACCAGTTTTCCTCTGAATAACCCTAGTCCTCCTAATGAAGGAATCATAGCAGGCCTCCCTTTAGCTTCCCAAGTTCTCTTTGTCATGATATTCACCTGTGTTTCTTCATCTAGAACACAGTCAATGTCGAAGTCTCCTATTATTTCTTTAATGCATTATTTTCCTTTGAATATCTCTGATAATTTAACATGTCGGTGGTCATTCAAGGTTTCTTTCATCTGTAGCAATGTTTGCTTGGATCCTTTCTGGTATTCTGCCATAATCTTAGTTTTTGGATTTGTCTTAGGGTTTTCTTGATTCAAATTCATTCCTTCAAGCTTAGCAATCATTCTGGAGCAATCCAACACTTCATGGTCCATATCTTTGCAACAAAGACAATTGGGTCTTCTCCCTGGGCATTCTTTAGCAACATGTCCCAGTTTTATGCAACTGTAACAGAGGTTTAATCCTCTCTTTCTTTTAAATGATCCCCAACCTCTTATGTACTGCACAATAGGATCATAGGAGATAACTTGAAATAAATTCCTGGGATCCTGCATCCATTTGTTAGTCCAAACATTCTTTCTATGCATAGGTATAACATATCTTTCACTATTCTTGTCAGATCTATTAATATCAAATCTTCTTTCATCTATCAATACCCTAGTTTTCAAACTAGGACAAATTTTATTAAACATACCTAGATCCATACTCTAGAAACAAAAATTTCCACTTATCTTACCTCTACAGAGCACAAAGCGTTCAGATCTAAAAAAAAATTACTATCTTTACCTTTATCAAAGCACAAAGCTTGCAGATATTACCTCTTTTAATCAAAAATTCTCACTTTTACCTTTCTTAGAGAACAAAGCTTTCAGATCTTGCTTCTTTCCTTCAGATCCGACCTCTTTTCTTCAAATCAGGCTTCTTTATTTTAGCATAGAGATTTATAAGTCAAGTAGAATACTGCGCACTAGGGTACAAATCTACAAACAGAGCTTTCACAATCCCAGGTCGAATCTTTTCAAAAAGCTTCTTCTTCCTCAGTTCCCAGCAATCACAGTTTCAGGTCCCGACAACGGAACCATTTGTTGGCACAGGGGCAGACCCAGGGTTCAACGCTACAACAACGCACCAACAAAGCCCTAACTACCGGCCCTTTCAGAAACACCTGTGAAGCAGATGAAGTCTCACCCAAGGTAGAGGCAGGGGTGGTTGCAAGACTCAGGTGTCTGCAACCTTAGCTGGGACACAGATCTATGATTATAACACTTAATACAGCTCTTAGTACCATCAGTCCTTCGATATGAAATCACTATTCACTTCACTGATAAAACAAAGCTTCATAGCATTCACACTAATCTACAATAGTTAAGCTCTTAGAATATAAATGGATCATAATGAGCATATCAAGCACTAAGCATGACTATCTTGATCAGATCTAATATTCTCACATATCATAAGCACAAAGCAGAAGTAGATCTATATAAACATATCAAATCACTTAGCAAATAACATGTGAACACATCAAGACAAAGCATAAAGCACATAACACAGTGTGTACGTGGTTCACCCCCACCCTGGGGCTACGTCCACCAATTCTTCTTCTTTATTGTCTTCAGTCAATTGGTTACAAGCACAAAGCCTTCAAAACCCTTACTTTGCATAGGGTCAGACCTAGAGTTCAACGCTACAACAATGAACCAACAAAGCCCTAACTATCGGCCCTTTCAACAACACCTGCGAAGCAGATGAAGTCTCACCTGAGGTAGAGGCTGGGGTGCTTGCAAGACTCAGGTGTCTACAACCTTAGTTGGGACACAGATCTGTGATTATAACACTTAATACAGCTCTTAGCACCGTCAGTCCCTCGATATGCAATCACTATTCACTTCGATGGTAAAACAGAGCTTCGCAACATTCACACTATTCTACAGTATTTAAGCACTTAGCATATAAATGGATCAGAATGAGCATATCAAGCACTAAGCATGACTATCTTGATCAGATCTAATATTCTCACATATCATAAGCACAAAGCAGGAGTAGATCTATCTAAATATATCAAAGCACTTAGAAAATAACATGTGAACACATCAAGACAAAGCACAAAGTACATAACACAGTGTGTACTTGGTTCACCCCCACCCTAGGGCTACGTCCACCAACTCTTCTTCTTTATTATATTCAATCAATCGGTTACAAGCACAAAGCCTTCAAAACCCTTACTCCGCACAAGACAGAAGATCTCTACAACTCGCTAGATCCTTCTTCCTTGCGTTACAGCACTAAGCCCTCCACAATCTGCTACAAGGACATGCACTTAGCTCTGGAAGTCTCTTACAGTCATGCACAAAGCCCTTACAATTCATACTAGCACTTAGCCTTTAGCATATCATCACATCACATAGATGCACTATTATCCCCTTTCTTACATTGCCTATCCTTCTATTTATACATACAAAATAGGCCTAAACATGGGTAAACTCATGGGCCGACATCCCATTCTCATTACATATTCCCAAAAACCCAAAAAGGGGCCCAAAAGGGGGCCGAGATCCCGTGATCTCCGCTTCATCTTGCACCCCTCCTTCGACAGGCTGTCGAAGTCCTAAAATAGTTCAACATGACCAAGAAACTCCCAAAACTTGTTCAAGGGCCAACAATCTCTTCTTCCATACCACCGATAAATAATCCCCTAAAAAACATGATAGACGTGCCTTTGATGTGGATGACTAGTTGCTTAAAAGTGACTATGAACTCTTAAACTATACTAGATTGTTTAATGTTGATCGGTCATCCCAAATAATGAGTGTATATTTCAAAGATTTCATAGAGGTATGAGACAAAAAAATTCCAAGTATAACCCATATGGTATTTTTTATCTCATTACCACCATTTCCAACATTCAAGATCCAAATATAAGACATCCACACGAAGTTTCATTAATTCATATGTGATGACATGTAGGGAAAAATAATGTTCCATATAAGTGAACCAAACTATTGGGTTAGATCCATCAAAATTGTTGAGATCCACTTTAGGAATTTTGTGCCACATTTGACTAATTGTGATGAGTTTGGACAACTATTCTAAAAGTGATTCCAAGTTGGCTAGCTTGTCATAGATGGAATCACAGATGGAATCAATATTTTGTTGAGCATAGGAATAGTTGCAATCTATATTGTATTGCAACTCATCACACAAATTTTCTAAATAGGAGACTCTAGTGGATAGATCTATGCCCTAAGTTTTGTCCATAGAGAGGTGGGTCCATAAGAAAAAGGTTACTAGGGAGTGATACCAAGGTGATTAGCGTGGTGTTCTATGTTTTTTTAGATAGTTTCCTAGTAGTGGGGCAAGTGATTCCACCAATAAGAATTACTAGAGAGTGTTACCAAGATGACCATCTTGACATAATGATGTTCTTAAGATAGGTCTCAAATAAGGGTATGGGTATGGCCCGAACTCTTTTTTTAATACTTCTAATGGATTTATACTCATGCCTGAATATTACTAGATTGACAGAATTCTAAATACTGCAATTCATGTAAAAATTTTGTGGACTAACAGTAGGGGCTAGGGTTTCCAAGGTCTTTAGGGAAAGGGAATGTCATGTGCTATAGCTCTCTAATATACGTGTAGGGTCCAATAGTATTACTTGGCCCAATCTCTCAGGGCACCAACTAAGGAGGCTCGACCATACCCTTAATCGTACTACCCAATTACCAAGGTACTAGAGAGTAATATTCTTGAGTTTTGTTCTCGATGCACTATACAAACAAGATGGTTGATTGGTTTATCCAAATCTGGTTCCAGGTTACCTAGGGAAATCTATGGTAGAGGAAGAATACACTCATATTTCCTACGTGTATTCTTCCTCTACCATATATTTACCCATTGAACAATAAATCATTGTTTATAGATTCATAATACATCTCTAGCCTAAAAACAATTCTCTAAAATATTGACTCAGGAAAGTGCTCTAATACCACTTGTGGTGTACTTTATTAGAAAATTGGAAGATTTAGAGAAGAAATAATAGAATATACTTAGATTTATTAAAGAAATGATAGATTATAACAACAATGGGAAATAAAATAACCAGAATGAAAAATGGTATACCTTTATTGATGAGAGAAATGTTCACTTTCCTCTTCAAGAGGGAAACCTCCAAAGGGGTAGAGCTCTGATTACAATATACTTCACAATATATCTCATTACATTGCTTTTACCTCTTTATATAGTTTTATCTACCTCCTAGGAACTTTTTAGAGAAGCAACTTTCTAGAAGCGAAACCTTCTAGAAGCAAAACCTTCTAGTAAGCCCTCTTACAATTCCAGCTTTCACACTATATCTACTACATGGTCCTTATTTATTAGAGATGGCCTCAATACATAGAAACATATCTATCTACTTAACGGGTTCAAGGTAGGACCCTATGTTACACATGATTTTGGTCACTCTGGTGATGTCTCTACAAGTGATGTAATCAAGATCCCACAAGGACTTTTTGCCTGAGAAAAGTGATTGTTGTCTTCTTCCAAAAAACACATTTTTAAGATGAGTTTGTAGGCTGCCTATATTACAGGGTGCGAAAATCCTTCATTCTCATAGGCAACCCAAACTTAGGGTGCGAACTATTCGCAGTCTGCTCTATAGATAGGGTGCGAACCTGTTTCGAAGCTTGGAAAAGAGAAGAGGTCACGAATCTTCTAGAAAATGAGTTGGTATTCACATGGTTGGCATCCTACTGACTTCTCAGATTTAGTGGGATCATCCTCATCCATTTAACCATCTCTCCTTCTCCTATATGTTGAAAGGTTTCTCATGGAAAAGGTTAAGCAAGATTGGATGAAGAATTGTGTGAAGGACTATGTCTGGACAGAAGCTTGAAGACTCTATCTGGTCTTTCAAGTTGTATTGGATCTTCTTCATACAAATGTAGAGCAAGTGTGTGTGTTGGAACCAAGGGTCACTGAAAGGAAGCTTGTGACATCAAGGCGATCTGGTTGTATCTTCTACTTTCATTTAATATAATACAACGACATGTCCCTTTCCCATAAAATCACTCTTATTTTATTTCATAACTCCCTGATCATATGCATAGGTTGACATTGAATATACTTTGCTATCTTCACTTTGGTTGGTTTGTGTTGTCTTGGACCTAATTTCACAAGAGCACCAGAGCGAAGTGGGAACAAAAGAGACCTAAGGAAGCGATATAAAGGTATGTCACTCATTCCTCCTTAGTAGTAGATTCAATGACTGCAACTTAGAGAAAGAGTCATGTCCTGTCATGTTTTGTTCTAGATCTAGGTGGATCTAGGGAGATCTGTTAGTGTCTGCACCTACCGATTTATCCGATAACAAAATTGGCGACTCCACTGGGGAAATAACCCATTTTGGTGGTTTTTTCTTGGCCATTTTCTCTTGACCTACCCTTTTTCATTCCCAATCAATCTCCAAGTCTTGAGGAGACCCTCACAGACTCCCTGGATCCAGAAGTTCCCTCAAAAGTCCTGTCATTTTTCCAAAATTTGCTTGATTACAAACCTTCTCACATTGCATCTTTCTATAGCCTGCGAGAATAACTGAGGTTCGCACCCTAGTGTTCATTTCAGTGTGAACTTCTCGCAACCTGTCTGTGTCTAGCCTGCGAGAATCCTTAATTCTCGCACTGTACCCCACTGTCAGACTGCGAACTCACTTGTAAAAATTTTGGATTAAGTCTTTTGTGTCTTCAGATGCCCAGATTGGTTGGTGTGTCTAGAAAGAACTTCTCTGGCCAGTGATTGAATGTTTCTTGACTTCAAATCTTGCAAATGATTAGTTTTCAAAAATCGAAATCTCTTCTTGATCATTTTTTCTCAATTTTTACCTCTTGACCTTTTCTTAACAAGGGTATAATCTCAGATTCTGAAATCTGAGTGCTTGTTTGGTCAGGAGCCTTTGATTGGATTAAAAGTTGATATTAATGGTCCTTTTCAATTGCTTATTACTTGAAAAATTGTTACCCATGTGCATTTGAAGAGACTAGTCTTGTCAGTTTGTTATTTTTATTTTCATTGAAAGATCGATTTGGGTGTTTGTTGTGTATTTTATTTTCGTTGGTTGCTTACTTTTTCTTAGTTCCATCCCTGTTGCTTGGTTTCTAATAAAAAATTAAAGACATTTTCTTTTTTTTTTAAGAAACCTTTTATTCGAAAAATATGGGCATTCCAGTATTGAAAGAAAACGAATAGGGAATTTTCATTGTTCATGATTGTTTGATATTATATTTCAGAGAAGATCATACATCGTAGTTCACATTGTTCCAGAAAACTCCTCTTTCCCTTCTGTAAATAGGATTCATCAAACAAAATTTGTATCATTCATCCCTATTTACGCATTGTTGGGTCAAAGTCTCACACAACATCGGTTTCATTTATGTCTCCTTTTGAGTAACAATAGCCTTTAATAATAGTGCGCAATTTTAAAATTCAACTAGTAACTTTTTTCTAGGGCTCTTTTACACCAACATTAGCTAGGCTAGAGCTTTGGAATAGGAAGTGAGACACACTCTCCAACGCACAAAACACACAATAGTATCTTGTGATAAGGAGTGTCAAATTCCATTTGCAGCATTTTGTCCTGGGAAGCCCTTCTCACACAAGGGTCAAACCTGAGGTGGCATTGAGATTGACAGAGTTACTCACCCTGCTTTGTTGATATTGGCGTAGATATTGCACATATTACACTTGAAGTTATACCCACAATGATGAGTGGAAGCCTCTCAAGATGATTTCGGGCTAGATACCTTACCCTTGTGTGTGGATCAGACTGTCGACTATTCCCCCAGGCATTATTGTTGTTGGTAGTAACCTTAGTAGCCTATCTTCTTAGGGTCTTACACAAGGTGACTGTGAAGGGGTAAGTCTTCACGGTACCTGGAATCGATGTTGGCCAGACTCACTCGGGCTCCTTGGATGGTATACCCATGATTGTGTGTGGGAGCTTGCAACAGGGTGTAAGTCCATTAAGCAGGTCATCAACGTAACTTTTCCACCCTGGCCCAGCCCCTTCTTGTCTCATCATTGCGACGTTGGATTTCATCACCAACTAGTGACTTCGGAATTAGAAGGTCTTGTTTGCTTGGTTTTTCTTCCTAGATTTTATTAGTGGATGTTGTTTGTTTACCCAAGTTGGATATAGAATTTCTTTCGTAAAATTATAACTCGATCACAATTGACCCTCCATGTCGTTCATGTATAATGCAAGGCCTACCCCCAAAATATCTAGAAGGTTCTCAACCCTTGCCTACCAACTCACCGGAGGGCTCTCCTCAACAGAGTGAAGTCCAAGATCTTTCCACTCCACCAGTGGATAGAACTAACTCTTTAGAATAGTTCTGAATTACCAATTCTCGAGAGGACTTCAGAATTCCTCCTGACTCTGAGAGACGTATTGTTCGAGTGAATTCTTTCGCAGATATAGTTGTTCAGTCTTCTGGATTACCAATTGGACCTTTCATAGGACCTAAGGGTCAAAATACTTTTTGGACTACTGTCATTTTTAGACGAGATCTCTTTGGCTCAAGAGCAGGCATTGATATCATTGTCCAACCCGAGCTGCCCAAAACATCTGATCTAGACGCAATACCTTTTACTACTGCCTATTATTTTCCTGGTACAGACGCTCCGCCAGCTAACCACATCTTGACTATCCCTCTACAAACGGTCCATTACACAATGGTCCTAGATACTACGAGTCCTCACACTGGGATTACAGCGGCTAGCCAAGACCCCATTGGCACACCGCTTTCGCCCAGATTCACCCAAAAACTTCCGCCCGGATATCATGCATTGAATGCTTCTATTCCCGCTCCTACACAAATCTCATCCGGGACTCCTGGCGTTTCCACTCCTTCTGGGCACCATCTCATTCCCAGTTTTATTCTGACACTTCATCGATCCCCTTTTAGAGGACCTCTTCCATCCTATATTGGAGGCACCGACCCTAGTGGCACCATCCCGTCTTTCACACCTAATTACCAGATTCTTGTTGGTGGACAATTTCACCAAGGAGGCCAAACCCAATCCCCTTTTGCAAGACAAATCCCAATAGGGACGCAACCCCCAATTGGAGGGAAACCCCCACTGACCCCACCCTATGGACAAAACATACCTCCATCCTTGGCCCAGTATTGGAATTATCTTATTCAACATAATCCTCACTTGACTGGGGGGAAACAGCCTCAAGCTAGCTCCATCATACCCCCTAGTACAGGCCAACCATATCCAGGCACATCTAATCATATTTGGGGCTCAAACGCTCAACCCCATGCCCCTGTTCAAGGGTACAACTATATGAATTACTTGCCTCCACACCAACAACTGAATCTACCTGGATCTTTGCATTATATGCAAACTGCTTATGGTCCCACTGGTCTACCGATGGGACTCCCTCCCCAAAGTCACCAGTACCCACATGTGAATAGAAAGTTACCCTTCTTAGCCACCATGGACCTCCCTGATCTGTCAAGGATTTTAAATGATCTGATCTGTCACTCTCCTCAATGGCCCGCCATACCGGCCAAACTACCATCCGACATCCCTAAATTCGATAGTAAACCAGGAGAGGACCCGAACAATCATGTAATGACTTTTCACCTTTGGTGCTCATCCAACTTCTTGATGGATGACTCTATTCATTTACACTTTTTTTAGCAAACCCTCACAGGTTCTGCCACGAAGTGGTATATAGAATTACCACGAGGCTTCTTCACCGACTTCAACACCCTCGCTATGGCTTTCTTCACCCACTACCAATTACCGATCCACTACGAAATGGGAACTGAGATTTTGAGTTCTTTCAAACAAATCAAAGCCACTCATATCTCTGATCACATTCATGAGTGGCGACGGAGACGACATCTCATCAAACTCGAACTTCCCGATCAATTGTTAGCAGAGTGGTTCACGAAATCATTCTTGAACGACATCCCTCGTGACATCGCCATGGGTGGAGTTGTCACAAAAGAACAGGCAATCAGTCGTGCTTAATACCTCAACCTTGTTTACTCACAAACGAGTACTCTTTACGACTTACTCCCTGATGCACCTCGTCCTTCTACTTCCGCTACTTCAACTACTCCTGCTACTTCTCATGCAGTTGACGGTGTGATTGGCACTTTCCATGCCCAACCTCATTCTGTCTAAACCTCTAGCAACAACCCCAAACCCATTTCTTCTAATGTTCAAAATCCTTTGTCTCCTACCCCTCCCACCGGCAAGACTTCTGAGGTAAACTCTGTTCAATCTACCCCTGTCAGAAAAAATAAATCCAAAAAAGGAAAGGGTAAGAACAAGGAGGATAAAAATAATCCGCAATCTGAGAAAACCAAAACACCCCCTGTTGATGATAGGGATAAGCGCAAACCCTGATACCCTTGTCTTATCTGTGGTGATGATCACTACACTAAGGATTTTCCATGACGAGCCGAGGTTACTAAGTTCCTTCAAGGGACCATGAAACCCCCCACTCCGATCATATTATCACAACCCTTCCCCTCTCAACAACAGGCCCAATTGGTCATTCATGACCAACCTTCCCTCTCCAATACATCCTATGTATTAATGTGTACAGGTGATTCAAAGAAGAATGACATCACACTTACCACTTGAGCCAAAGATTATCCTTCCTTCAAAGAGAAGGTTGATGCAATACCTCCTTCGTTGGTCCAACCATATCCCATGACTCCACCTACCAACGGTCCTCTTCATCTCGAATGACCGAGCCTAGATACAGTTCTTCGCCCTCCCCCAAAGGGTGTTGTTCAAAAATTGAATTTCAATCCTCATGCACGTGTTTCCCAGATGATCCAGGTGGATATCGATGGCCACCCACCTTTTCCGACTGGCTCAAAATAGTTTTCTGGCAATTTTGGCAATTTACTATTTTTAGCAGGTTTTAACTTCCGGGGCCATTTTGACGGCCTAAATGAATGTTTTTTGAGATAGAGGTTCTCAATGATAGCTGAAGGCATATTGAGCCCCCAAAATGAATCTCCTCGACGATACCTTTCCAACGAGCTATCACACGCCTAAAACGGAGATCGTATGCAAAAGTTACGACCTCGGGAAGTTGATGTACTAACTTACGCAAACGGGGCCCACATGACTTTTGGCGCTTCATCTCCTAGGGTTAGTTTTTTGGATGTCTATGACTTTTGTCATTCTCGTCTATTGTAAAAAGGCCTCTAGAGCCTCATTGTAATCATCTTCTCACGGATGCGAGTAGCAGCCACATCTCTTCTCAGAGATAAGCTACCA
>ML786830.1:578156-595523 GCA_009831015.1 Picea engelmannii | reverse complement strand
GTAGCAGCCACATCTCTTCTCAGAGATAAGCTACCAGCGCCCTAGCTAGTTTATTTCCATTCTGTCTGTAAGCATATTTCAGTCATTTGTTATTAATGAAATGAAGTCTTATTTCCATTGCATCTCTGCGTTTATGTGTATTTATATATTTCATTGTGTTCCTACATAAATCTGGATCACCAGAACTACAGTATTGTCGAAGATCTGGCCCAAGCATCGTCCACGATGTCAGCCCTCGAAGTCCTTCAGAGTTGTCCTATACAATGGAAGGCATTGTTGAAAGCTATTGGTGGAATCGACCCTACGGATACGAATTTAATAACTTTTGACTTGGAAGATCACATTCCAAGGTTACCCCCTCAACTCGCATTCCAAATACAATTTATTGTCTCTGACAAAAACATTTGTAGAACAGTTATTGATGAGGATGCCTCGACGTGTGTCATGTCTATTACCTGCTGGAAATCCATCGGCTCTCCTCCTTTGACTGAATCCCACAACATGCTCAGAGCCTTCAATGGCTATGGTTTTAAACCTTATGGTGTCCTCCCTTTCTTGCCTATTACATTAGAAGGAAAAACGATCAACGTTCAAGTGGAGGTCTTCGACGCTCCCCTTGATTACAATCTTCTACTTGGTCGTAGCTGGATCGATTCCATGCATGTAGTTGTGTCCACTCTTTTCCATGTCATGCATTTCCCACATCAAGGAAAAGTAGTTACCGTAGACCAATTGGCCTTCTTTCACTCTTACGCATGTACCGGCAATGTACCTTTCATTGCAAAACCCCCCCTGGATATGAGAACGTCAGTGTGGGTCTTCTTAAAGATTCCTCTTTGATGGGTACTTTCCCCATTCCACCACCCGATGTTCCACATCCATTTTTCGCCTCGATCAACATGATATCCACCTTTGTTCACATAACCCTTGCGTCTTACGACCCGTGGATGGTACCTAACCCTGGCGATCATCTTTGTTATGGCGACAAAATGCCTTTGAGTCCGGTCGAATCCGCTTATCAAGCCATTCAATCGGCAACCCCCTCTCTGGGTGATTTGTCTCCGGATCCATTTCGCGTCATTTTTCCTACAAACAACATGGTTATGTATGTTATGTCCATGGAAGATACCCCTTGGGACGATGGACATCATCGTTCCATCCTCTTCCTAGAACAACACACCATCGAGGGTTACAAACAACTCCCGACCTCGTCGACCATTGTCATCATTTCTATCGTTCCTAAGTCTACACACGACATGTTCTACGAAGGGAACTTAAGTAATATCTCACCCACCATCCCCCTCGACATATCCATCAAACCTGGAGTTGTCGAAAACATGCATATCGAAGCTTCGTGTTCCCATGACGAATTTGTCACCTACAAGTCTCTTTTCCAATAATTTTGTGACGTCTTCGCATGGAGCTATGAAGAAATGTTGGGGATTGACCCCGACATTGTGGTACATGAGATTAAGACATACCCAGGTGATAAACCCGTCCGGAAAGACTTCGTCCAGTCCACCCACATAAAGCAGCCGCTATCAAGCTTGAAGTTGAGAAACTTCTCAAAGATGGTTTTATTTACCCTGTGGCTCTAACTGACTGGGTTTCCAATATTGTTATGATTGACAAGAAACAAGGCACAATCTGCGTGTGCATTGATTATAGGGACATTAACAAAGCTTGTCCTAAAGACAACTTTCCTAACCCCTTCGTTGACCAAATCGTCGACAATTGTGCCGGAAGTGAAATCTTCTCTATGATGGATGGTTTCTCCGGATATAATCAAATCAATATCGTTCCCACAGACCAACACAAGACTGCTTTTATTTGTCCTTGGGACACTTTTGCCTACCGAAAAATTCCATTCGGTTTAAATAATGTCGATGCAACTTTTCAACGTGCTATGTCTTATTCCTTTCATGATATAAAGCACATTGTGCAACCCTATCTCAATGACTTACCTGCTCATTCCATGTGTCGTGTAGATCATCCAATACACCTCCGCGCCATTTTCCTTCAATGCTAGTTTTACCACATATGCTTGAATCCCCACAAATGTGTTTTTTGTGTAGAATCTGGTCGACTTCTGGGATTTATTGTTTCACATCAAGGGATCAAGGTAGATCCTTTGAAGGTTGAGGCAATTCTCAATCTTCCTCCTCCTTCCTCACTTCACTAGTTACAAAGTTTGCAAGGGAAGGCAAACTTTCTCCATCGTTTCATCCCGAACTATGCTGAGCTAACTCTTGGATTTACGTGACTGCTTAAGAAAGGTTTTGAGTTCATATGGGATACCAATGCCAATAAATCTTTCAAAGGTTTGAAACTATCGTTGACACGTACCCCACTACTCTTCCCACCGGATTATAGTCGGGATTATTTCCTCTACCTCGCAGCCTCGGACTATACCATCGCTATGGTTCTCGTCCAGGAGGATGATTCTCATGAAAAGCATGTCATCTATTACTTGAGTCGGAGTCTCACGACTACCGAAACCAAGTATTTACATGTTGAAAAACTGGCCTTGGCAGCCGTCCAAGTTGTTCAACGATTCCGGCACTATATCCTTTCTCACAAGACTACAGTAATTTCTAACTACAACCCTATGCAGCAGATTCTTACATGCCAATTGCTAGGGGGGAAATACTCCAAATGGATCGTAATACTCCAAGAATTTGACTTAGAATTCGAACGCGCTAAGTCCAAGAAATCCTTGGTGTTTACTGAGTTGATATGCGACCTTCCCTGCTCTGAGACGGAAAATGGCAGCAGATTCATTACTCGATGAATCCCTTTTCCTGATTAGTTTCGATGACCTTTGGTACGGAGATATCATCATATATCTCCAAACCCAGACTTTCCAGCCCAATTTGTCTAACATTGACCGTTGTCGAATACACTACCAAGCCCGTCAGTATATTATCCTCAGTGATACTCTTTATCATCGTGGGATTGACTCCATTTTTCGACGCTGCCTCACATTTGACGAAGCCGAGAAAGCCCTAAATGACTACCATTCTGGATCCTGTGGTGGTCACATGTATGGGTATGCTACTACCCATAAGATCTTACGAGCAGGGTATTTTTGGCCTTATTTATTCAACGATTGTATAATTTTCGTCCAAAAATGCCATGCTTGTCAAACCTACAACAATAAAATACGATCACACCCTACTCCTCTACACCCCTTGGTCTCCATTGGTCCTTTTGCGAAATGGGGTATCGATTTCATGACATGTCACCCTCACTCGACCAGGGGGCATGGATACATTATTGTAGTCGTAGATTATTTTACGAAATGGGCCGAGGTGATGCCAACATTTGACAATACTGGAAGGACTGCAGCATTATTTATATTCAATCACATCATTGTTCGGTTTGGTGTTCCTCAAGCTATCATTACTGACCATGGTAGCCACTTTAGAAACTTCATGATGTTCGAACTCACTGAAAAGTTGGGTCTTCACCATGACAACTCAACACCCTATTACCCACAAGCCAACGGTCAAGTTGAAGCAATAAACAACATCCTCATTACCATGCTTCGACGAATGATAGGGATTCACAAAACGAGTTGGCATACGATGTTGTTTTCAACATTTTGGGCCTACCGGACATTCGTTAAGTCTGCTATCGGGTTTACACCATTCCAGTTGGTCTATGGTCTAGAAGCCATCTTGTTGATTGAATGTGAGATACCCTCCCTAAAACTAGCCATCAAACTTCTCCCAAACACTTCTGTCGAAGAAGAACATCTGTTGTATCTCATGCAATTAGACGAAACCCGTCGCGATGCCACCCTAGTTATAGAAGCCCAGAAGAAACCCGTCAAAGTCCAATACGACAAACATGTCAAGCCACACGTTTTCTCCGAAGACAATCTGGTTCTCCTTTATGAACAAGATCGGGATATGCTAGGAGCCAGAAAATTTGAATCTATGTGGTGATGTCCTTATATCGTCAGACGAGTTTTGGAGAAAGGAGCTTACAAGTTAGTGGACTACGACAGTATCCCTTTGAGTGAAACCAGAAATGGGTTGTACTTTAAGAAGTACTATGCTTAATATCACCTGTGCATGAGTGCTTGTATTTTATTGTATCATACTTTTTGTTACTTTAGTATGCTTTTTCGTTATTTGGTCTCTTCCCTCGACCACTTATCTTGCGTTGTGCTTGGTTTCCAAATGTCGGAGTCTTCGCCACCCCACATTGGCTTCGCCGATGGTGCTAGCCGTAGTACTCGGAACCTTGCTTCTGTTGCATGGGCAATTTACACCCCTACAAATGAACTTATCAGTCTATGAGGTGTATGTCTCAGACGTGCGACCAATAATATTGCAAAATATAGCAGCGTCATCGAATTGTTGATTGATGATATTTCGCTTGATATCCACCACCTGGTTATACGACTCGATTCGCAGCTAGTAGTACTACAGTTAAGTAACATATATGTTATCTGAAGTCCTACTTTATTACAGGTATATTTACGAATTTGCCTCTTGGAACGTTATTTTGATTATATCGAATATCAGCACATTCTTAGATGTCTAAATACATTGATTGATGCATTAGCTAACTATGTGTTAGACAAACATTTGGGGAATTTATAAACCAATCACACATCACATGTATAACACAACACAAAATAAACCAGTAGAAGTCATATATATATGTATATAACAATCAAAAGTTTTTACAAAAAGTTTATGTCCAAGGATCAAAATCTCAAAATACAAAGCCCATAGATTATACAAAGTAGCATCACAGATGATGCTCATGATAACACGCAACTGCTTGGGCTACCCTACGGAGCAGTCGACTAAGAGACTCAGACACACCCATAGTATGGCATTGGTAACGTCTCGGGATCTCCCCAATAGCAATATCTGGGACGTCCGCAGTCAACCCCTCCAAGTTCTGTTCCACTGCCTCATAGTCTTCGTCATCCCATCTCGCCACTGGAGCCACTTCTCCTCGTCGTTGAATGGGAGATGTTCCTGGAGGTCGATATGGCCCCACATCTATGTCATCAAAAAGAATTTTTTTGATTAGTTCTTGGATAAACATAAAAACATTTCATATGATAAAATTTACAAAAACATTTAAAAAGAACAAAATGTGTACTTCTTATCTAAGTCACCCCACTGAGCATCCTTAGGAAGGGCCAAATCCGGATCCCCTCGGAAATCCAAACCAGCATATGCGTAGTCGTCGATCATCAACATCTGGGGCCTCAACCAGTCAAAAAATGAATCATTATACTTGATTATAGGCCTTGCTATGTGTCGAGCCATGAGGTTGCACCACCTCAGCATCCTCGGATCCTGTGGGGCCGGTAAACCCCAATCAACCTGTAGTCGCAGCAGTGGGACCCTATCGAGGAAGAATGACACCAAAAGTGATATGTACCCAAACTACTTCAAGTCACATTTTCTGCACTTCGTCAATTGTCTCTTCATATTGCGGAGAACTGCATCGGACCAGTTGAAGACCCGAGGCACTGTGCACTCTATGGCATATTGGAAATAGCTCTGGAGAGCCATGTGCGGAGCCGCACTCCCAATCATGCATGCAATAGTAAACAAGATGGTTCGTAGGGTCAGATATTGGACCCCCCAAATGAAAACCTTACCCTTGCTTCTCTTTTCCTCTGGAACACAATACTGGCGACAATACTCGCTCATAGGAAGTATGTCGCCTCTACCTTCGGTCAAAGTAGCATGGTATCCACGCCGTGAAAACCCCGTTAGAAAATAGATATCCTCGATATCTAGTGTCAATGTATGGACTCCCACATGAAATAATTGTTGATCCACATCCCACATGTGGACCAGGTATTCCAACAACCTGAGTTGGGCTCTCATACTCGAAATCCTGAAAAATTTCAAGAGCCCACAGTCTCGGAGGGAAGCAACTGTAGCTGGGTCATTCCCGGAAATGGAATCATCCTCCTCATGTTCTCTTTCTCTCCATTCCAACATTGTGATGGTCAAACACCTACAAAAGAGCCATGAGAGGGAAGTCAGCAACTTGTTTTAAACTCCTGCATATTTTTTATTGAGCAAAACCTTACTTTAAAATCCATTTTTTGGCCCCCGCAGGTGAGCCTTTTGCATAGTGCGAGATTCTCGCAGGTCTCACATGGCCCACCTACGAGAATGCTTGGGCTCATGTTTTGACCCTAAAATGGACTCAAAACCCAAAAAATTGCAAATAAAAACCAAAAATAAACAATGGAAAAGTTAGAGAATCAAGAGATTACCTCGTTGGATGAAACGGTTCGCCACATGATCGCTTGTGCCTCCCGCAATAAAGCAAATAAATTTGGGGGAAAATGAGGTATGTTGGACAAGTTTTTGGCAAAATCACAATGAAATGGTAAAAAGCCCTTTTTACCCATATTTATTCACTTTTTACTATTTTTTTTTATTTCTTATATTATTTTTATTACTTTGTCTATAAAACCTAATACCCTAATAGCCTTGTGAGTGTGGTTTTTCACAGATATCGCAACTTCGAAGTCCGAACGAGGGGGTATGGGTGTTTTTTCTTTTGTCGCATGTACAACTACTTTTTTAGGGTTTTTTAGAAAAAACCTCGAGCTCAGTCTTCGTTCGTTCTCACGCTCGAAAATATATGAGAACGTAACTGAGTATACTTTTTCTCGTCTTTTCGTACTCGTCATGGTAACACAAAAACGACAAACGTAAAGGAGTATCCTTTAAGCTCTTTTCACGCTCCATAAAAATGAAAAGATTGTCGAGCGATCTTGTTCTTTTCACACTCGTTAAAGTATTTGAAGAAAACGTTCGACGGGCGATAGTTTATCACTTTTTTGGTCTCGTCGAACTCTTTTACGAAAAAGGAACTGGGAGAGTTCTCTTTAAGTGTTTTTCAGACTCTCAAAACATGAAAAACCCCCGAGTTTTCTATCCTTGGACTCGTTAAACAAACATCGAAAGCCCGCAATGGGACCGAACCACTCCTTCCCAGGGTTCGTTAAATATACTCCGAGGGACTCATCCCAAGGATGAGCTTACATCAACAAGCATATGTTATCCTCCTCAAGCTTGTGTAAAAATAAAGAGGTACTCGCCAGAAATGGTGGGGGAAATTTTGGGAAAGGGATGTGCTCTCATATTCATATTAATGGTAGTAAGTGTCGCTCTTGAACATGACACCCCATATTCGTCATTTGAATCTGGTTGGGAAATCCATTTGTCTCTCATTTGACTTGCTACAAGGTCATATCTTGGGTCATCTTTGAGTCAGTGTTGTCAATTCCTTGGTCGTGTCATTCATATGTTCAAGAGAAGTTCACACGAGCCCTCTATTGAGTCGACTATCTGCAGTTGTCCATTATTACTATGTCGGCCTTCCCTGTGTCTATTTCGACCCGTATTCATACTTTGTTTCATCCTCAAAATCTGTTACTTATTTCATGTCATTGATGGGGGATACATCAAGGCCCTCCTGTGACGAGTCTTGTTCCATCAACTCCAACTCATTATTCAGAAATGAGACTAAGAAATCATTTAGTACCTTGGAACCTACATGCCTTAATGGCAGGTCTCTTCGCTTTCGACAGGGGTTTCACATCATTAATCCCTGATCGAGAGATTCTGTCGCATGCTCGACTTTAGCTCATTCATTCACATTCGTTCAGATTGTACTTTGATACCTTGGGAGTCATGGACATCAATGGTGATTTCCCTTGCACTTGTTGATGGTTTTCATCAATGACCGATAATCAAGTGGTTTCTACCATGTTTGACTTCAGCAGATGTAATCACATGGCTAGATTCCTACTTTCAGGTGACGGGATTGAAGACCCTGGGTCTCATCTTTTTGATCCAGGTTGTGATGGAGTATGTATGATTTTTATTGGCACATAGATCCACTTTGTATGTCATGTGTCTATGTCATCTTAAGTCAAGTCTTCTCGCATAGATCCATAGTGTGTTCCTGGTGGCTATGTAGCATTTTGACGGCATGGATCCATAGTGTATGATTGGTGGCCTTGACCTACGTTTATGATTCCATTCATTTGTGATCTGAGTATGGGAATGCCTACCTCAGAACTAGTATTATATTATGTAGATGCTTGGTTGTTTACATGTTTCCGATTAGGTGTGCTCCTTGTTTCTGACACACACACACATTTTACAAAGTATTTTGGTTGTCACAAGTTTCGGTTTCATACTTTGGGGGGCATTCTGTTACACATGATTTTGGTCACTCTGGTGATGTCTCTACAAGTGATGTATTCAGGCTCCCACAAGGACTTTTTGCCTGAGAAAAGTGATTTTTGTCTTCTTCCAAAAAACACATTTTTAAGATGAGTTCGCAGGCTGCATATATTACAGGGTGCGAAAATCCTTCATTCTCGCAGGCAACCCAAACTTAGGGTGCAAACTATTTGCATTATGCTCTATAGGTAGGGTGCGAACTTGTTTCAAATCTTGGAAAAGAGAAGAGGTCACAAAGGTTCTAGAAGGGAATCTTCTAGAAAATGAGTTGGCATTCGCATGGTTGGCATCCTACTAACTTATCATATTTAGTGGGATCATCCTCATCCATTTAACCATCTCTCCTTCTCTTATATATTGAGAGGTTTCTCATGGAAAAGGTTAAGCTAGATTGAATGAAGAATTGTGTGAAGAACTATGTTTGGACAGAAGCTTGAAGACTCTATTCGGTCTTTCAAGTTGTATTGGATCTTCTTCATACAAATGTAGAGAAAGTGTGTGTGTTGGAACCAAGGGTCATTGAAAGAAAGCTTGTGACATCAAGGCGATCTGGTTGTATCTTCTACTTTCATTTAATATAATACAGCAGCATGTCCCTTTCCCATAAAATCACTCTTATTTTATTGCATAACTCATTGATCATATGCATAGGTTGACATTGAATATACTTTGATATCTTCACTTTGGTTGGTTTGTGTTGTCTTGGACCTAATTTCACAAGAGCACCGGAGCGAAGCGAGAACAACAAAGACCTAAGGAAGCGATATAAAGGTATGTCACTCATTCCTCCTTAGTAGTAGATTCAATGACTGCAACTTAGAGAAAGAGTTGTGTCATGTCATGTTTTGTTCTAGATCCAGGTGGATCTAGGGAGATCTATTAGTGTCTGCACCTACTGATTTATCCGATAACACCCTAACATGCACAAAATTCTCCCAACATTGGAGGTTGACCAACATGAGATAATTGAACTCAATAGGTATGAATGCAGACAAGTAAATGGTTTGGGAATAAACAAATGAATTTCTTAGACCTTCAAAATAACATCTTTGATTTGAGGAATAAGGGACTTAATGAACCAGTCTAAGAAAATCTTATCAATCAAATGAACTTACTAAAACCCCTCCTATGTTGCCAATCATGGATGTGATCTGTAATGTGGGTAAAAGTCATCTATTTAAAACTAATAATGAGCTCAATCCCAATCTAATAAGAAATTGAAAATAATTCAAGAAGTTCATAGCTAAAACATGAAGGTAGTGTAAATACCTCTAGGAAGGTCATTGTGTTGTATGGATACCACTCTAGCTAGGGTACAATTGAAAATAAATCTAAAATTATCCTTGGTAATATTATTCAAAGAGCACTAGAAAATGAAAGTTCCCTACATGGTTCGAAGGATCTTCTCCAAACCGTCGTTCAAAATTAGGAATGTATAAGGGTATCTTCATGGTCATAGAATATAAGACGCATCATGATGAATGGGACCATTTATTAACCATGTGGGGTTATAAAGTTTAATTCCTACCGCTAAAGGTGGATCTATAGGGTCACTCCCTTTAATTGGGAGAAGGAAAGGAGTAAGGGGGATCTCTCCTCTTGAAGTATACTCTCATAAGTGTTACATCCTAAATAACTACTACCAAAATTTGCCATGTTAGATGAATTTAAATCATGTATACAAGCGAGTGAAGCCCCTTGAATTGAGGAACCACACCAATAAGTATAAGAGGACATCTAGGATTACTGAGATCAATAATGTCATAGTTTCTAGAAAAATTATTAAAGTCCCCAACTGTGTTAATTTTAAATTATCAAACAAAAATAGCATACCCCTATAACATAGTAATGAAACCTCAAGCAAACAAATCAATAAGGGAATTTTCAAATGTGCATCCCCCACTTGGTGATGAAATTTGACAAAGGAATATTACACAAGTGAATGTAAGAAGGTAGTTTCAAAAGTCACAAGTATACCACCTTACATGATTAAATCCAATGGAGGTTGATCAAGGGCTAGTCATGTCTACCAAAGGATTTATCACCACAAGCCCATGAGTGAGTAACCTAGGGTGGAAATCTAAAGAGAGGACACTAAGTTGCCTCTTCACATTATGTGGTCTAGCAGGACATAGTTACTTTAACCCTAGTTAGTGTTGTGTATCTAGGGGAATAATATGGAGTACATAGGGAGGCACCCAAGGGGAATAATATTATAATATGTATTTTTATACATGGAGACCACTTTTAGTAAATAACGCCTAGTGTGAACTCAATAAATATAAAAGGGATTACTAGAAGGTTCCTCCTCTAGAATTTTCTTAGAAGGTAGTTAGTATTATATAAGGACTTATAAGTAATGTATTGGACATATTGAGAGGTATTATATTTGGAGCGTAACTCATTAGGAGGTTTCCCCCTCGAAGTGGCAATTGATTAGAAGTGGATCATTTGCTTAAAAGGATTGATTGTATGGTGTTTCCCTACCTTAAAGGTTTGGATAATAATAAAGTGCCAATTTCTATATTGTTCTTCGGATCGTTTGTGGTGACTGTATTATTTATATATTTGGTACTTAACAAGTGGTATCAAATCTCTTTATTTGGCCATGAAAAAGGCGATTTTTTTTTATATTTTGCATGTTTTCAAACAAAAAAGAAAAAGAGGGTAGTGACACTCTGGTAAATTCATGTAGATTTCTATGAAAATTTTCATGAAACTAGTTGTATATCTGAGTTCCTCTCTGAAAAACAACCACTAAAAAGAAAAATCGTTTGAATCAAATTTCGGGAGGCCAAGATATCGCTAATTTAAAATCAACAATTTTTTTAGGGTTTTTCCGCAAACGGTCATGTGATTTTTACCAGTTTCTAGAGACTCAGATTGCTTCCAGATAAATAACGTTGAATAGAGTATTTTTAGAGATTTATTTTGGTATATTATATGTGGTGCTTCTGATGAATATGTTGTGCATTAAAAAAATATCATCTTCAATCCTCTAAGGTATGCAAGATATCAAGGACAATTTTTTGCAAGACATCAAGGACAGTTTTCAAAATCTTCCAGAGACCTTAGCTAAAATACAAGAGAGATATCTTATGGAGGACATCAAGGAATCATATAATCAAGAAGAATATACTTAGTATGTTTTCGAGGCCACTTGTGATGATTGGTATATGGATAGTTGTCATTTATGTGATGACAACCACTTTCATTTTCTCTTGGATGACTCTACTATGGCTTATGTAGAGCACATCCTAGAGAGAAATCAAAAGACTTCTCTAAATACTATTTTTCAATATTCCAAGTACTAGTGTGTTATGCAGATAATATTTTGGATATGGTGAGATCTAAGTATTTGGATCCATATGATCAATGTAGATATTTAGAGCACCATTTGCAGTTGGTTATTCAGTTTCGATATCTTCAGAGGGGAGTTCACATGAGCACCTGGACATGGGACCCAAGATTACAATGGAGCTTGGACTACTTAAACTTGGTGGCTATCACTTCTACATGGGACCCTGGTTCTCCAACATACCTCAACATTATGGTCCACTCTTATCCATGGGACCCAAGTATATGGCTGTACTCCCTCATAAAAAGCGTTGAGGACAACACTTTCATAAGGGGGATGGAATGTAGCGTAGCTAGGGGAATAATATGGGGTACCTAGGGAGGTACCTAAGGGGAATAATATTATAATATGTATTTTTATGTATGGACGCCACTTTTAGTAAATAAGGCCTAATGTAAACACAATAATTGTAAGAGGGCTTACTAGAAGGTTCCTCCTCTAGAATGTTCTTAAGAGGTAGTTACTATTATATAAGGAGGTATGAGAAACATATTGGGCATGTTTAGAGGTATTGTATTTGGAGTGTATCTCATTAGGAGGTTTCCCCCTCGAAGAGGCAAGTGATCAGGAGTGGATCCCTTCCCTAAAAGGATCGATTGTATGGTGTTTCCCTACCTTAAGGGTTTGGATTATAATAAAGTGTGGATTTATATATTGTTCTATAGAACTTTGTTAGTGATTGTATTATTTATATCTTTGGTATTTAACAGTTATCCACTTAAAATTGATTGTCCAAAAAAATTGGGTGTCAAGTAACCCATCAATGTTGGGTGAGAATTTCTTAAGTCAATTGTCTAAAAGTGAGAGAATAGTGTAGAAATCCCCACTCCACATGATTTCCCATCCGATTGTACACCCCATTTTCGAGAAAGAGATAGGCCTCATTTCAATTACATGTGGTGTTATGAAGGAATTTATCACATGTAATCAACTCTATGTTTCCAATTTTGATAGGCCTTTGGGAGTTGAAAACCACCACCCCAACCTAAACCTAAGGCCATGCCTAATCTAATCTTGGTGTTCTAGACTAAAAGATTGAAATTCTATGGTGAATTTTATTTTGCAAGTTCATTTTAGGATTTTTTGCTTAATGAAAGTGTCACTTGTGTGTGCTCTACATTCTCTACATAAATTAATACAAGGAAGAGGTCATAAACCAATGAATCTAAAAAAAAAAATTGTTTCATATAAGATTTAAATGTGTGTGTGTTTGATGTGTGATATTAGAAAAAAATAAACACACATGAAGAGTAAATAATACAGGTTGGATCATTATATTATTTTTCATCTATATATATGCTTTATGAGTGGAAAAATTGGAGGAATCAACTTGTAGGGTCATTTTAGTGGCAAGTTCCAGTTTGGAAAATTTTGGGTCTTGAACCTTCTAGATCCATTTGGAGGAATTAAATGATGTTTTTTGGGTTCTTTTGTCTAAGGTTTATGCACAACCCATTAACAATGTTCTACACTCTGAGATCTTTCCAACGATCCAGACCATGCATCAATTGGAGTTCGTATGCAAAATTTATGACTCCCGCAAGTTGACCTATCATGTTGACCACCATGGTACGAGAGGATGTCATGAAAACCCCAATTACTCATGCATACGGGGCTAGCCACGTGAGTAATTTCAAGAATATTCTGGAAGTTTCAAAACCCTACCACAATTTAGGGTTAAGGAAGTCAAAATCCTACCCCTAGGTGGTTATTGGGCTATCTTGAATATCGGGCCACTAGGAGGAGAAGGGGTTCCATTCTATGTTATTGTATTTTGTTCCATAGTAGAGTAGAACAACTGGGAGTGGGAAATTAGAGAGCATAACGGAGGGGGTGAAAATTTTGTAGTAGCCTAACAGGCCACAAGTCTCAAGTAACTCCATAGAGAGTACCTTCTCCTTTGCACTTGCATTATTTCCATACTAGAGAAAAGAGAGCAGAGCAACCTCGCCTTCTAGCTCGGTTTTCTCCTGTAAGGGTTTCCCAGAGAAAATATTTATGTTATCTTGTGTATGGTGTGTTATTGTATTTTACTGTTCTCTATTTTTTGTATATTATCTATTCCATGCATAAGCAAAAAATCACTAATTAAATATTCTGGAATCTAAAGGAATTTAACCTTCATAGTGTAGATTTTAGTTGTATTTATCATATTTGTTGTGGCGAATTGTTCTAGTGGAATATCCATGATAGTTTACAGATCAATAAATGCTTAAAAGGAAAAGTTATTCAAAATAAAAAGATTTATTCACTTTCTCTTACGTTCTCTAAGTGAAAAAATCATAAATAAGTAGGCAATAGGTCGCACATGAAGCAAGCTACAGATATACTCCAAAAATTCAAAAATATTCCCTTGAAAAAATCATTTTCAACGTAAAAATGTAAAACAACACTTAGAAATAGAGGATAGAAACACTATAGTGTTGGGCAAAGCCAAACAGAAGCTCCACATCATGAACATGCAACAAACAAATAATTGAAAGTCCTAAAAAAGTACTAATGAGTATTTCTTCATGTTATGAGCGCTATAGTGTTTGTTTTCTCTAATTAAATATGTTGTAGAAATACATGAAGAAAAATAGAAGTGTTATCAAAAGAAAATTGAGAATACTAAAAATTAATTAGGGAATGCAGTCATGCATACCATTAGGGAGCCAAAAATATCTAATAGACTAAGGGTATTGATAGAAAACCAAAGAGCAGACTAGAGCAATAAATCCTTAAAGCCAATATAAGTAAAAGATCAAAAAGAAAAGAAACTCCTCAGTAATGGAGTTTCTATTATATTGGTAGGAGTTTTCATATAGTGAGCAATATTCAAACCCCATTAGTAAATTTCAATTCTAGTGATAAACAACGTAGAAATAAAGGATATTATATTTACACTACTAAAAGCAAGATCTAAACTAGGGCTTTGCATTGTAAAATGGAGAAAATTTTTGCTTGTCTTGTGTGCATGTTTCTTAGAAATAATTATTCTCCTCTTCTAAATCAACAACTAAATCAACAATTGTTTGAGATACTCTTCAATAAGATCACATTATAGATTTTTCATTTCTCTTCTTCGCAAACCCAGTTTAGATTTTGTTTTTCTTAATAGTATAAAACTCCTTTACTTATGTGTTGTATGAAATCTACTAGTGGTGAATGAGAGTAGTGCACATTATATGAAAACTATCATTAAGTATAATGTTATTATTATAACATATATTGTTTTTTAACATATCTCATTGAATAGTTCTAATCATATCAAAAAGATGAAGGAAATGGTTAATTAGGGATAATTGATTGAGAATAGATCATTTCATAGCACATATGTATATTAATAAGATTAATCAAATAATCCAACCATGAGAATCCCTTTTATTTTTTTAGTTTTCATAGTACATATGGATATTAGTAAGACTAATCAAATAATATGAGAATTCCTTTTAGTTGTTATAAAAAAGTCCCATGATAATGTCTGAACCATGACATCGTGTTTGCAAGAGGGAATCAACTTTGTTTCAAAGAAAAAGCACAAAAGTAAGAGGAATTCAACATTCTAGAGCCATAATCATTATCTCCTAATAAAGGCGAATAATATGGCATCTTATTGGGAAAAATAAATAATGGTGAAGGGTTGAGTAGAGTTCTCAATGCATACAAGAGGAATCTGGGGTTGAAAGGAATTTAAATGGGATGTGATATGTCTCTTTCCCATATGTTGTTCATTGACAATGTTTTATTGTTTGAAACGGGGTCTATAAGGTAAGTTGAATACATCAAAGAAGCTTTAGACCTATAATATATTGCATGGAAATCAATATATAGAAATCTTCTATCTTTTTCAATGGTTTAAATGATAATATGCTACCACATTCATGGAAATCAATATACATAAATCCTCCGTCTCTTTCAATGGTTTAAATGATATACAAATTTAAGATGTGACTTAAGTTCCTTAAACACGATTGATTTGAGTGGAGGTGCAAAGTCTATTGGCATTAATTTCAAAGCCAATTACTATGGAAAAAGAGATTGGGTATGGTTTGTTTAGAAAGTAGAAAATAAAATCATTAGATCATGCACTTGATGGCTATATATAGGTGGATAATTAACCTCAATTAAAACAGTTTTAGAGGCCACTTCAGTTTGTTGTCACTTCTTTGCATACATTCTTAAGGTCTAGAAAATATTAGAAGGAAATATTTTAATTTTTATGCAAGGGCGGTAAGGATAAAGGGATTCCTTTAATAAAATTTCAAAACATTGCAAATCCCATGGCCTTAGGAGGATGAGGCCCCAAAAATATATGGCAGTAAAAAAGCATATGGAGGTTGATTAATTCTTCAAGAATGTGGCAAAAAATTATGAAGTCAAAATATATAGATCCCCTTACTATAGAGGATTAGATAAGACAAAGATCAAGCCCACTACTAATGCTTCAATAATTTGGAAGGAACTTGCTTTGGCTTTTCCTATGATAAGGAATTGGTTGGTGTGGAAGACAAATCTTAACATAATGTTAAGCTAGGCACTAACACTTAGTTTTGAAGTGAGAATATGCATTTACTCTCTGAAGGGGTTATGGAAAATCTAAGAAAGAGGTTTTTTTTTCTTAGCATGAACTACTGACTTAGGCAGGGATACTCTATGGAGACAAGGTTGGAAGTCTATAAAAGAGTCAAGTCTAGTAGGAGAAGAAATGACTCGATGGAATAGTATGGTTGGAAGACTTTAAATAAACCATATTCACCCAAGGGACAAACTTGACTCCCTTGCTTGGTCCTAGAATCTAAATGGAGTTTACTCAACCAATTTGGATTACAATGTTATGTATGTAGAAAAAGGGAAAATTCATTGTTGGTGGTAGAAGCCCCTTTGGAAATTAAGAACCCTTTCAAAACTAGAATTTTCATATGGTTAACACTTATAATTAAGGTACTAACCAAGATAATTTATAGATGAGAGGGGGGAAAGGACCTAGCAAGTGTGTGTTATGTAAGAACAGTGATGAATCCATTGTTCATTTGTTAATCAATTATCCATTTGCTAAGGAAGTATCTAGTTTAATAGGTGGTGTTACTAAATGGGAAGGAAATTCATTGTCTTAGGCTTTTAGAGCATGGATGGAAGAACCTGCTTTAGAAAATCATAGGGAACTTCCTTATGTTATTTCATGGACATTGTGGATCACTAGAAATGACATTATATTCCAAGAAAATTCTTTCACCCCTATGGAGCTCTACCACAATATAAGATATGTTTGCAAGGCTTATATCAAATGGTGCATAGTGTTTAAAGCTCAAAACACAAAGAATCCTCTAGAGATTAATAGGATTGTCCCCTAAGTGTTTTTTTATGGAGTTAGTCAAGGTAATCCTAGACTAGGCGGGGTAGGAGATATCCTCTCTTTTCCTAATTTTGACTCGACACCTTTCAAGCTCTCCTTGGGTAATGGATCCAATAAGTTGGTTAAACTATATGTTGTTTTGAATTTATTGAAAAAAGATTTAGAGAAGGGGGTTTACCAAATGGGTCTATGGTGACTCCAAATTGGTTATAGAATGGTTTAATGGATCTTCGTAATAGAATAATACTCTAAAGCCACTACTGGATCAAATCCTCCTTGTTGTAGATCAATTCATAGATATCATTTTCTCACATGTCTACAGACAATTCAATCCAAGGTTGATAGCTTATATAAGGATATTGTTGTTGAGGTTGTTAACTCCCTATAGACAAAGGAAAATAGATATGGGGGTTAACCACCAC